>JAOXJP010239240.1:0-23438 GCA_025762735.1 Platanus orientalis | reverse complement strand
GAGTAGGGTTGGGTTGGGTCAAATGAGCAGATACTGATGTAGACCCTTAGAGGTCACTTAGAGGTTAGTACCAATATATATATATATATATATATGAAGGATGACTGTCTGTTTTGACACAGACCTCTGTAGGCATGTCACTAATTGATACAGAACATTTGATGGGTTTATGAATATATCCTGTTCCAAAGTTCATAAAAATTTGCAGTGAATGTGACTGCTTACTTCATGTCTTGTATTAGTTCTATTGATTTTTTATTTTTGTATACATAGGACTGTCAAGTGGTCCCCAATGGCAAGCTTAAAAAGAAAGAAAGAAAAAGGAAAAAATAAGACACTTTTTGAAAAATAATGAAAGTTGCCTTCTTTTCTGAAAGGCTACTTTTCTTATTTAAAGTTTTTAATAACAAGCACCCATCGTTTAATCAAGTAAAAATAGAAAGTAAAAAGGACTAAAAAGAAGACAATTCGCACTCCCCCCTCCCCCCCGGCAATCATTTTGGCTCCAATTAAGATAGAGAGAAAAGAAAAAAGCTGGAGATCACATCATGAGTTATGGAATCCGAAATCAACGGTGTTGATGTCAACAACAATAAAAGAGAAGATATCTGCTGTGACAAATCTCACTGTGGTTTCAAAAAAGCATGAGTTTTCTGTCTTTTACATGTTTTTTTTTCCTTTTTTGGTTTTCTTATGGTACAAAAAGTCACAGCAAAATTTTGCCACAGCTGATAACCTGTCACGATAAAATGGATCCTCAGCATGGTGCACACAGTTTGGATTTCAGGACACAATGCTATTGGGACCATGAGAATGAATTTCAGGGCGCAATACTATTTGGACCATAGACACCCATGGGCTATCCAAATATAGTGGACCCCTTAGCCACTAATGAAAGCTCTTTGAAGCAAAAAGACATGAAACTTATCGAGAAAATGGCGGAATACATGTGTTGAAGTTGAAGACAAGATTTTTCTGTACACTCAAATTTGTTTTTATCTGTTTTTATGTGTGTGGTTTTGTCCACGAAGAAGGAAGACAACATCATTGCTTCACAATGACCCACTATTGCTTGGAGGAAGCATTGTTCGGGAGTCTGCATCCTCTTCAGTCATTAATCTACGTTAATATGCGGTGATTGTTTATAATTTTTTTAAATGTCCATCCAAATTTGGTAAATTTTTTTCTATGTGTCATGTTGTAGACAATTACATCATGCTAATGTAGTTTAACTACTGTAGAGGATTCTCCTTCGTTGTTTGGTTCATCTGGTACAAAAGGATGGCTTAACTGAGATCAAAGATATTTACCCAAAAAAAGAAAAGAAGATCAAAGATGATAATTAAAGGAAAAAAGAAAGCTCACCCTAGATAAATAATATAAAGATCTATCTACTATTCGAATGAGATGATCTTAATTCAATGGGAGACCTACTACTCAACTTATGTAGGTAGCTTTGATATTATCTTTGAAAAAAATATTGAATGATAAAAAGCATCAGAACACCGCCCAAGTACAATGGGGCCCAGAAAGCATTAAGCCTTTGGCGAAACATTTTTAAAACATGTTAATTAAGCTGGAAGTTGCTTGAGTTGTGACACAAATCACTTCTTGTATTTGTGTCTCAAATCTTTTCTCTTCATGGTATGACTAATTGGTGTAGGGGTCCAAGGGGATTGATTTTTCCCGATGAGCTTTGCAGTAACGTCTCAACCTGAACCATTTGGACCCCAATCTTATTGGCATTTTTTTTTTATTGTAACTTCAATTTTATAATGGAAGTTTTTTAATCATCTTTGCCGATGGACATAAGCAATACTACTGAACCACATAAAATTCTTGTGAGTTACCATCAACCCATATTTGATTTCTGTCATAAGAGTACTAGTTGTCCTAATTTTCATGTATGAAATAAACACAAAATATACATAAAAATTTACAAATAAGAGAGCGAGGAATATGATTATCTTTGTTTACATCAAGTATACGAATGTAGGTTTATAATTGACAAACAACATCCACAGCTAATTTTTCATCCTTCAAAATGTGCTTTAAACTGTAATCCACTTGATGAGTTCTAAAGAGTTTCCTCTTTTTTAAAAGTCTTTGCAGTGGCTTTATTTTCTTAGGAATGTTGGGAACCGAGTACGAAGAATGTGAAAAGTTCTCTTGGAAAGACTTTGTAGCCAATCTATGAAGAGTTCTTAAAAAATAACTTCATGTATCTTCGTTACTAATCCTTGGGAGAAAAAAAAAACAAGATTAATGTAAACGTTGAAGATATAAGTTTGATTTCATTCAGATGTCAATTTTCTGTCAGAAAGAAATTTAATGAAACTCAACTACTTCTCTTGGATTATGGGACTTTTCACGGGCTTAAAGTCTTGTAATTCTTGGGTGGACCCCTTTGGCTGTATGACCTAATTTATGTAGTTCAAAGACCACGTATGGCTTCAAGAGCATTTTGTTTAAATTTATAAAAGGTATGATCGGATATTTGCAATTCACATAAATTTTATGGGGTGACAAATTAAATGCCCTCTCAAGATGTATTAATAGAAGCACTGCTGATGGAAAGCTAGTAACATATCCTCAATCATTGGGGTAATAATAAATATCGTGAAAAATGTTCTATTTATGAAAATGTCTCTAGTGTCTAAGGTGAATTATAAGCTGACATGTGATGGGTTGGGGGTTAAAAACATCCAAAAAAATTGTTAAGTGGAAAAAAGTAGATGTCTAAAAGGAGACACCAAATTCAAAGATATCATGTGTCAGTTAATGGCATGCCTACAGAGATCTGTGTCAACATAGACAATCATTCTCCATATATGTTTCTAAATTTTATTCCTTTTGAATAATAACTTATTTTACGTCGATTACTGAAAACAATTCAATGAGTTTTACCAAAAAAAAAAATCAATGAGTGGATTACTTAAATGGACGGTTTCCACAACCTCAGAATGGAAACTGAATCAAGGAGGGTA
Organism: Platanus orientalis; assembly: GCA_025762735.1. Taxonomy (NCBI): domain Eukaryota; kingdom Viridiplantae; phylum Streptophyta; class Magnoliopsida; order Proteales; family Platanaceae; genus Platanus; species Platanus orientalis. The sequence continues at coordinate 20,451 of JAOXJP010239240.1, read as the reverse complement.
TGTCTCTTCTTTCTGAGAATAAAGACAAAAAGGGTCTTAGAAGCAGGTCTCAACTTCAACTTCCAACTGCCAACTGCCGACTTCAGTTAGATTTTCATTTGGTTGTGAGGTGCTTTCCAAGGTTATGAAAATGAAAGTCTAGTTTCTCAAGTGCATTGCATTTTCTGGTTTTACGTGTCACATTACCCAAGAGCCACGTGAAACATACAGTTGCATTCCTTGCCACGTTTGGGCCCGGTTGAAGGAGGTTCTGCTTGATGAGCTTTTATTGCTAATCTTCCACACGTCAAACAGATATGGCTTAAAGAAGAGTCTGAGGATACTCTAGTTTTATGTTGACGACACTAATAGGTTTACACGACCAGATATTCCTTGTGTAATTACTAAAACACCCTTATTTTTCTGTGTGCATTTATTTATCAAAGTGCCACAGTTCCCGTTTTGATGTGTCACTAGTTCAAAGGGCTCGACGCATTACTTTTTTCAGTTCACACTACAGTCTACAATGATGAAGATTCAGTATCTTTGTTGAGATAACCGGAAAATAAGAGCATGTAAAGTTTTTACTCACTCAACATAAAATTTTGGAATATTGATCAGCTCGCAGAATGATAGCATAGGATCTGTGTAGCTGACTTCAAGTCATTGCACCAACGGGATTCGACCCCTTGGCCTTCCTTTTCAGAGATTGATGTTGTAGCCACCAAAACATAGAGAAGGCATTGGCCTTCTTGGATCGATTACTACCATTTATTTTTTTTCATAGGTAATTATAAGTGAAGAAGGGTTGTGAACCCAGGTCTGTAGTACAACGCCCACAGACTTTACCAACTCAACAAGCTGGCATCTTCTACTATCATTTTTTTATTAGATGTAAATGTCATTGAAGGGACTCATTTGACCTAAATTAGCCAAACAAAGCTTACAAAACTGAAATATCAAAAGATTGAATCATTTCAATCTCAAATGGAGAGAAATACCTTGCTCCTAAATCAGCACACGACACGACACTTTCCCAAGTGCGATTTCCCCAATCTAAACCCCATAACAATTCTTCAGGGGCTTGAAAAATCATTGAAAAATGCAAGATTTTGCTTGATAAGGGTCTTAGGTGGCAAATTGGTAATGAGAATTCTGTTAACATTTGGTCTGACCCATGGATACATTTTTTTGACAAATTTTAGGATATGTCAAGTCCCTCACACTAGAACCCATACGTTAGTCAGGGATATTATTAATAAGGATACCAGGCAATGGGACCTTATTTTCATTAATCCCCTCCTTCCACAGGAAACCCTTAACAAAATTTATAGAATCCCCCTTAGCATGCGAGATGACGAGGATGAGCTTATATGGCACTTCAATAAGAAATGAATTTTCACTGTCAAGTAGGCCTATTACATTACAATCCTCCCCCCACCTCCTTGGATTATAATTTTCATTGGAACAAACTTTGGGGGTCTCCCTATTCCACAAAAAATCAAACATTTTGTGTGGAGGGCGTGTAAAGAAGCCATTGCCACGAAACAAAACCTCAGATATAGGAACATTAATGTTGATCCTTCTTGCATTTTATGTGGTAATCTTGGAGAGACTCTGGCTCATTGTCTCCTTTTTTTGTGACACTAGTATCAAAACTTGGTTGGCATCTCATCTTTCGATTAAATCAAATTTTGACACAAGTATCTCTTTTGCTTCTTGGTTTATAAAATGGTTTTCTATTACTTGCTCTTCAAATGATGTCAAAATTGAGATTATCTCTTTCATTGCTATCCTTGCTTGGTATATTTATAAAGCCCGCAATTCGGCTATTTTTTGGGGTAAATCTATTGAAATATCTAATATATTGTCTAATGCTTATAGATTGCATAAGGAATCTAAAGCTGCTTTTGGGAGCTCAAAAGGGGAGGTTGGGAAATTGTCTACTTCTTTTTGGTTCCCCCCTCCAATCAGATGTATCAAAATCAATTTTGATGAAGCGTTATCCTCCTCCTCCAAAGAAACCTCTATTGGCATTATCTTACGAGGAGAAAAAAAGAGCCTTTTTGTTTGCCCTAGCGGAGCCAGGCCTTATCTCTAAATCTGCTCTTGTGGTTGAAGCTCTGGTTGCTAGAGTAGGTTTTATTAAAGCCATCTCCTTTAGGGTGACTGATATTGTCTTAGAGGGTGACTGTAGGGATGTTATTTTGGCCCTCAAGAACAATATTAACTTATGTCCATCGTCTATTAAATGTATTATTTAGGATTGTAAATCCCTTGCTCTTAGGTTTGGTAGCATCTCATTCTCTTGGATCAATAGAGATGCAAACAAACCTGCTCATTTGATTACAAGCAAGGCGTCTTTGTCTTCTTTTTGGGTGGATTGGGCTGAGCACCCCCTTGTTTGGTTGATTGACCTAGTGCTCTTTGATGCTTGTAAGAATCTGGGGGCTGCCCCACATTGACCTTTGTTTTCTTAATATATTGTTACTTTTACCTAAAAAAAAAGTAAGGTGCTACACCTAGGATCTCTCCAGTTCTCGCAAACTTCTTGCATGCATCTACAATGCGACAGAAACTCTGAAAAATGAAAATTCTTATCTAAATTTGATTTTTCCAAGTATGTATCACATCTAAATGAAAATTATCATTAGGCCTTACCTTTTTTTTTTTTTTTCCTTTGCCAAATTGTACTCCCTTACTTTCTAAGCTTACATAGATGTAGATTAGATTGGCTTTCCTGATGATCATCAAACTACCATTGACTCTTGGAACAAGAAACAACAATATGTAACTCAACCTTGTTGGGAGTTGAATATCGAGCCATGTCTGTTGCAATATCAGAGTAATTAACTTTGATTTATTTCTTACTGCATCTGTCTTGGTGTATCTATGTTCACATGCATTTCCACTGTATTGTGACAACAAAAGCATATTGGCCATCCATGCTAACCCAATGTTTACGCTCATAAGCAGCACATTGAAATGGATTATAGCTTTTGCTTGAAAGAAGTTTCTAACTAGTGACGTAAATCCTATATATGTTGCTTCTTCTCTTTTAGCCAGCATCCCCATTCCCTGGTGGTTGTGGCACCACCTCTCTTAGAGAGGGGTCACTGGTTTGAGCCCATTGGCAACATTATGTCCATAGTTGTATGTTGATGTTTGCCTCGCCTACCATATTGCGAGTCTTGCATTGGGTTTCGGCAATCAACAGGTCCATGGGGTTACCCAAAAAAAGTTGTTGATGTCTTCACCAAATCTCTATCCCATGATCAACGTTATTTTTTTAGTTTCAATTATTGGATTATGGTAGGAATCCTTGAAGTCACAAACCATCTGCAAAAACTGCTAAGCTCATCAAACTCATGACACAAAATAAATGAGTGGATTTTAGGGTTTTTAAGTTAGGGTTAAGCCGTAGGGCCTTATCATACCCGCGGGTTGCTTACATGCCCCGTACAGAGAATCAAGCCATACGTAGCTCTCACTAGATTGATATGAGGCATTAAGGTATTGCTATCAAGTTTTTTGAGTTTCTTGAGGATAATTGAGGCCTTCATTTTTAGGTGCAAGGGACCATGACCAAGTTAACCCTAGGATACAACCAAGTTTGGATTCTAGTTCAATCTCTCAACGAGGTGCACTTCCTAGAGAGACTCACGATACCTCCCATACAAACGTATTACCCTTTTTATGGTCGAATGCTTTAAAACAAGTAATAAAATTTGTCCAAATAATATCAAAATTTTGGTAATCTTCTTTTAGAAATGTGAACATCATATGTAAATACCAAGTCATGTAAACAAGGTTTACACTTCCAACTCAATGTCCGTTTTATAAAAGAATCCATTGATCGCATAGAGAATTTTGGGACTAGACATTCCAATTGTTCCCTCATACAAGGGCAGTGAATCTAAGTGCATCAAGGATAGGGGTGGGCATGGACTGGGCTAGCCTGACAAAAGCCGGAGCATAAGATTAAGCCCGAGCCTAAGATAGGGCTCAGGTCAGGCTTACCTCCACCTGGCCTAAGGCCTGAAGTTATATATATAATATATAATATACTAAGTATCTTTAAATCATTCAATTTCCGTACCTTGGGTTGTAAAAACACTATTTTGCAATGATTTTTTTATATATAAAAAATGATGTGTAGCATTTAAATCTATAATTTATTATGCTTTTTAAAATCAATAACCTATTGTAGCTTAGTTGGTTAATGCATTTTTATTTAGCAAGAGGTCTTGACTTTGAGTCTCCTAAATTTTTTTGAATTTGATTGGACGGCCCAAGGCTTGATAAAATTAATAGGACCAGGTTAGGGCCTAAATATTAGTAAGGTTTTGGGCCCAGGCCCGGCCTAAGCCAACAGTCTAATATAGCGGGCCTGGGCCTACCATAGCTTGAGCTTGGCCTGGTCCATGCCCACCCCTAATCAAGGACCCTAGGTCCATAGAAGAAAAGAGTAAGAGTTATGTGGGGATGCTAGTTGCCATGCCACCATGGCCATCTTCTTCCTTTCTTCCATTTTTGGCTCCCATAAGTTCACCTTCTTTGCCTTCATTACTAAATGGGTTTCAAACTAATCTTTGGCCTTTTATAATGGGTTTTTCTATCAACACACGTGTCCACAATTTGTGGGACATCAATCAGGCCTCCCATCCGCAATTGAACTTTTTCCAAGGCAATTTGGCTGGCTTTGATTTGAATTGGCTTACTTTACAAGCTATCGGAGACATTCATGACTAAGCCCATTGGCAAGTCCATTTTAATTGCAAACACGGGCCTTAGTGGGTTTTAGTCGTGAATCAATCATTGGTTGTGAATCCCTTCTCGACGAGCACCATTCAATCACGAATAGGCTTAATCCAACCTTGTTCAGTCATGAATCCAAGTTAGTTGCCGATCCTATCCCATAATGGATCTACTAATTGCAATTTGTCTGAATTATAAAAGAATTCATCTGAAACGTTGAAAAAGAATCTTGCAACCAAATACGATAATAAGTACATACAAAATCTCTAAGTGCGCCTCAAGTGCCCCTAACCCGTGCTTATGTAAAACCATTTTCAACACAAAGGTTTCAATGCATCACCACAGCTGCCAGCTTTGGGGAGTGATAGGGTTATGTTTATGTCCTTCCCATCAAGGAGTTTACATAATGTGTATAATTGTTCATAGACCTCTTAAATGTTGTATACATTTATGGTTTATTTGACCTTATCAATGAGTTCACAATGCTTCTATGAATTTCTGTTCTTAATATCTGTAGGCCTATCTCCCTATTTGTACTCTCTACCCCACCCCACCCCTCTTAAAATAATAATAAAAATATCTGTCAGGCTACCCGAGCTAAACTTTTATCCCTCAAAAGGCTGTAGAAGGACAGGCTCAAGCCGATTTCCTGGTCAGTCACCCACCACAAATAGATGACTTAGGTACAGAATAGGCCGAAGAAACGACAGAGGTTAGTATAGTGCTTTCGCAGCTAGAGTTTGATAGGTCACCTACATAAACAGCCTCGGGGGCCGGGATAGGCACTTACCTCACCTTCTTTACAAAACAGCCATTTTTCATTCCAATATCATTTAAACTTTGGGTTCAGTTAGGACCCGTTACTACCTCTAACTTTGGGCTTAGCAATTTAGGATTTGTTTTTAGAATTTGCAAAATCGTACAAGACAAAGACACACGTACACACGCACATGCCCTTGTGTGGTAGTAAATCAAAGTCACCAACATTGTTCTGTTGCTGGTGGCACTCGCACCAGAGATGGTGAATGCGACGCTAAGTAACAAAGATGGAGATACCAAGTATACAACCAAAGGGTGAAGCCATGGTTTCTTTACAGTTAGTTAATTCTGCAACAACTATGAAAGAGTAATAGTAAAACCTGAAGTAATCAAAGCGTAAGATAAGATTCGCCAACAAGAGATGCACAGTTCGAGGGCATGCCTTGTCTCCTCCTCTAATGCCTCCTTATTGAGCTTGGATCATCTCTTGGGAGGGAGAGTGAGCGAGTCTGATGAGAGCCTGGGAGAGGGGAAGGTTATTCGTTTCTGTAGCATAAATTCAGGTTTAACTTTATTAAACGTAGACCATTGGATTAAGAATAGATCTACGGTGAGGTGAGTGTTTAAAAACTTTGGCCTGGTGTAACTTCTATTTATATTGGGTCAGGCCGGGGCGGACATCGGGTTAAAATGAAGGCTGCTTGAACTTGGCCCAAATACCATTTTAAGCTTAAAAGTTGAACCCAAGCTTGGCCCAGCCTACGCATTTTGCAGGCTAAACATATCAGGCTTTGGATCAGCCTAACCCAATTGACAGTCCTAGTAAATTCCATTTTCGTAAATCCGGCAAGAAGGTATTGGTCTAGAAAGAAAAACCATGTATAGGTCAAAAGTTAAGTTCAAATACTTGTTGAAATTTGAATGAAATTTGCCATTCCTAAGAGAATACTTTTGTCATTTAAAGTTCCTAATAACTAGCACCCACCGTTTAATGACCAATCAACCACACATTAATTGGACACAAAGAAAAGACGAGTGGGTAACATGTAAAAGTAGAGGTTGAAAGAAAATGACACATTTTAAGAAAGAAAAGTTTACAAAATGAACCAATTAAGCCATCTCGAACTTCCAATTGGTAAATTTCACACAGCCTGGGGCCCCCGGCCATCATTTTGGCTTCACTTAAGAAGAGATATCAAATCAAGTGGTCACATAACCCAGGTAGCTTGATTGGTCCAAACGTCATGGAATCCAAAATACACGGTGTTGATGTCAACGACAGCATGGGTATTGTTTACATCAGCTTGGTGCACACACATTGTGAACTCAGGATTCTTGTTGGAGCCGAGGGGCTATCCAAATATAGTGGACCCTTTCTTTGTCTGTTACTAGGCAAACTATGGGAAAATGATGGAAACTGTACTTTTTCCCTGATAAACCCCATTTTCATGCTGTTTGATGATATTAAATGAGAAAACTTGGTAAAACCACCTAAAATGTCGAATCTTTTCCATATTCTCTGATTTCTTCATATATTTGCTCATTTACCATATCTATTAAAACGATGGGACAAAGATGTAAAGGGAGGGATCGGTTTATGAACGCTTGCCTTAACAAGCGCTCATCACTGCTCTTTATAAGGGGTGGACACATTAGTGTTGAAAAGTGATTTTAACTTTTTTGGAGGGTGCATATTCACTTTTCAGAGTTGATGTGCCAGCTGTGGTTAGCATTCGTTTAGGTGAGCATTTTTTATCCATTAACGTAAAGGGAAGGATAGGAAATGAATAGTAACTTTTTCTTCTAAAATGGTTTTACTTTTTCTTCATTTTCCCAATATTTACACTTTAATAGACAAGACCCGTCACTAATTCAGGACAAGAATTTTCTAACCACTAGCAAGTGTTTTCGTGTGCGGTTTTGTCCAAGAGGAAAACGACATCATTGCTTTCAAATGATTATTTCTGGAAGAAAAGCAGCCCCTCTTTAGCCACACATTACTCACTCAACAGCTTCTTTTAACCAGCACATTACCCCCTACTATTCCATAAAAGATGGTATGGCCTCTTCTTCTCACTAAAAATTAGGTGAGTATGAATCTTGTGAGAACTGTGAAAACGGCATCAGGGTACGGACACATCAGTGCCGGAAAGTGATAAGTGCCCCCTAAAAATTGCAAATCACTTTTCGATACTGATGCATCAGCCCCTCTGGTGCCGTTTTCATGGTTCTCACAAGATTCGTTCTCACATAATCCAAGCCCAAATAATTGAGATAAGGATCGGTCGTCACTGTTGTTGTATTCTTTTCCAAAGCAGATTTCCTGTAGTGTTTTTACTGTAGCAAGACTGAAGCATCAGGGTGCCAGTGCAAAAAAGGTGAAAACACTCAGCAGTACTGGTTCACCTTTGGAGGGGTTCATTTTTTCTGCCCGCATGTCATCTGGCGGCCGGGAGCTTCAGTCTCGTTCCAGGAAATCCGCTTTAACTCTTTTCCATTAAAATCTAACCATGGACAAGAGAATTACGTAATCTCAAGAACCCCTAGGAAGGTCATTGTGTTTGATCAAAACTCGAGGGAATACTTTGAGTAATATTTTTGTCTTCCATTTGAAGTCTTTTTCTTGTTGAGAATGACATTAATTTTCAATTTCATCTACCTTAAATCTGTTATTATTATAACACAAAAACATTAAGCTTCACTCAAAGGCATCCGCACTTAAAACAATTTTTCCATGCACTTGCCTCCAACATGTGCACATGCATTGCCTGTGCTCTCCTATTAGATTGTACTAATTATAGTTACACCAAAAGGATTGTCGCTGTCCACAAATAATCTTGTGCGTTTTAGAAGACACATATACTTAAAAAATTGAAAATCGTCAATGCTCCAGTGCTCTGGTGGCTGAGGCATATGTCTTCCGTACAAAGACTTAGGATCTAATCCTGAGAGGGGTGGGGTGAGCGCTATAAAGTGGTGTCGCCTGCTCAGGTTCTCAGCTCTGACTGGCTCAAGCCAGTCCACGTCAAGTGGTTGTGATGATGAGGACCCACATGTACCCAAAAAATAAATAAATTAATAAAAATCACAACTTTTTGGGTATGTGTACATCTCCTAAAGCCATAAGATTATTTGTTCACAGGAGACGATCTCACCCTAATCCGGCTCGAGTGGATGGTAATGGGTTGTGGGGTCAACCATTTCTATTGCCACAATAATTTTTTCAAGACTCCAGATCATCTCTTGCAACAAAAAAACAAGAGAGGCTCCATCACACATGGCAAGAAAAAGGTGTGCTTTGACAAAGCCTGGCTTTCTTGCCATATGTCACATCCTCTTGATGCAAGACAGCTTCTTTTGTTTTTGCAAGAGACGATCAGAGTCTATTTTAAAATATTAGGTTGCATAATAATAAATAATAATATATTTTCTATAAAATTGTTTACACCAAAGTATTATTTTTAAAAGCTCAAAATTCTATGGGATGGAATGAATCCATCAAGAAAGCTATTGGATTATAATCTCTTAGGATTAATAGTTGCAAATCTTGACCTGACCAGCCAGCTAATCCCTTTTTTTTGTTTGTTTGAAATCAGATCGGGTGATAATTAGGCATTTTTTTAACCTAACCCAATGCAATCTATATAACAGACCGGATTTAACCTGGTTTTAATACTAATCCCACTAACCTCTCTGATAATTCCTAGGTTAGGGTCGGGAAATCCCGACTCGATTGAATTCAGGTCATATGTGGGTTGGGTCATCAGTCCTTTCAGTTCTTATAATCCCCTGAGGATTTGGTATGACCCCGGAGGTCAGCCTAAGGAGAGACCAACATCAGTGCAAAAAAGTGAAAAACATCCCCCAAAAAGTGTAAGTCACTTTTTGGTGCTGATGTGTCAGCAGCCCCTAATGTCAGTCTCACCTTAATCTGACTTAAGGGGTCACACTAAATCAAAATCCGAGGTTTTCTTAACCTTATCCGACCCATTGTTGCTCCGTATCAAATAGACCAAATCTTTACATTTTACATGGTTCCACGACTTCCCGTATAAAATGGTTTGTTTTTAAGTCGTCAAGGCGATGGCTGTATTGCTCCTGATCGTGTCACAGACTTACAAGTCATCTCCCAAGGCCTTCAATTCCACATCTTTCTTTCATCTCGTTTTCTTCATCCCATTATATAAGTTTGAAGGTCAAAAACATTTTGATCTCTTTAAATGGTCTACGATTAAACAAAAGCCCTATAACTAACACGTAAAAATAGGCATGTTGACTGGACCTGTATTAAATATTAGGTTGCAAGTAGCTATCTCATTCACATTATGGTGCTGAATCTCTTTATTCAGAAACATAACTTCTAATCAGACTGAAGAATAGACTCTTCCAACTACTTCAGTTTGAGCTTTGAACCACATTTTTTTCAGATTTTTAACAACATTTTTTCTCAGCCATAGAAGCTTTGCTCCAAATCAAGTCAGTATCATAGGGTTTGGTCCACCTATTGAATTACTTATAGCCACGAAAAGGTGTTTTGATCATTTAAATAAGCTATGAAAATTGCCCAGACAGCATCTAATTGTTGCTACGTGTTAATACCATAAGGTGAGTGGTGTAGGGACTACAAAAAGCAATTGTCGCTAGTATTTCTGGAAGAACTAATAAGGACCACAAATGTACAGGATTAGAATATATAGCAATGCCATGGAGTTCACCCTGTCTCAATTCATATATTAAGTAGACATATGAAACAACCTTTTTTTTCTTCTTCTTTTTGGGTAGGGCTACTTGGGCTCGCAGAGTGCCGCATCATAAAGCAGGATTCGCAATATCACTAGAGGGATTCAACCCCAATAGCTCCCAGAGAGGTGATGCCGCAGCCACCCACGGTAGGGGGCATTAGCCATTAGAATTAACTTTTGATTCCACAAAAATTAGTAGTTTCTTAATATGCAGAAACAGGCTAGCGCAGTCCATGGGTTGTGTCACACTATTTGTCTGGAAACTAGTGAGGATTACAAACTTCATGGCTGTTTTACCTTTATCCTTCATGCAAGTGAACAGCAAACTTTAAGGTTGAGTGACCCTGAAAGGGTAAGTGAACAGCGTTCCCACAGTGCCTGGGCTGGTTAGAAACTCCAAAATGGGTAACTCAAATTAGAGATTTCAATACTAAATGACCAAAAACTTAAGGGTGACACTAGGTAAAGCACCCTTCTATTCAAGGGTCATGAACATCCTATAGACATTCAGCATTTGGAGACATCCGATAGTGAAACTCATCATTCTCTGTGGTTGTTGTTCATGCTGTGACCTGTTGGATCCTATAACGATCTTGGATGTCACATCACCTGTAAAAGCTGTCGAGTTTAGTAAACTTAATCACATATAAGGGTAGATTTTAGGGTCTTTAAGTTGGGGTTATGTCATTGGGCATCACGTCTTTAGGCTGCCTGCATACCCTCTTTTTACAGGAATCAAGTCAAATGTAGTTTTACTAAACTGATCTAAGGCATGAAGGTATCATTATCACGTTTCTTAAGGTCAAAGCCTCCCAGTTAAGGTGTGCTGGGACATCAGATGCTAGGCTCTACGCCATTATACCGATTGGGTTGTGACTCAATGTAGCTACTCAGGTCGAGAAAGACAAATACAAAAAACACAAAGGTTGGCACGCCCAATACACCCCAATAAAAGCATATTAAGCAATTCTTGAGTCACCATCGCCATTCGGTCCAACTGGGAAGACCAGTGACAACTCTGAAGCTCATCCCGAAATTCATGTCAGGAATTGCGTAGATAATCATGCACCTAGATCTCCATCAAGGATCTTATACCATACCATTCACTCTAGTAGGGAATCCGCTCAAAGATCCCTAATCTTGCACCGCTCCAGTTATATAAGAAATACAACCTGTTACCCTGTGAGGTATGAAAAAATTGTCCAAAGAAACTTAAATATTTGTTTTTCCATAGAAGAGTATTTCTTTTCTGACTTTAGCACTGGAGGAGTTGAGGCTGGCATCACACCAATGTCCAACCCAAGCCCTTCTTCTCATGTAGGTGCTCAGTGATTTGATCTACCATGTGGTCATTTGTGGGACGCAAATTGTGCACCATCAAGGTGTAAAGGACAGTGAGCTAAGCTAACCCTGGGATACAACCAAACTCGAACCAAGTTTCATCTCTCAATGAGGTGCACTCTCTAGAGAGACCACGATGCCTCCCATACAAACTTAGAGCTCTTCATGGTTGGGTGCACCCAAAACAAGTAACAAAACTTGTCCAAAATTTATGAAAATTTTACAGAATTTCCCCTTAGGAATGTGAATATCATATGTCAAAACCAAGTCACAAAGAAAATGACCTCCAATGCAATGTCGTTCCAAAGAACCATTGTGTCCATGGAAGGTTTGAACCCATGGACTCAAACTGTCACTTCCTATAAAAACAATAAGTCTAAGTGCTTACGGACCCTAGGTCCAAGGACAGAAATGGAAAGGGAGAGAGTGAGTGAGTGAGAGAAGTTCAATCGCTTGTAAACCAACCTATAGCCATTTGGCCTTCTTCCTCTTGGGCTCTCAAGTTCCCTTCTCTGTCATTTCTTGAATATGTGGGTTTTAGCCCACTTTGGGCCTTTATAATGGCTCTCAACCACTAATGATACATGTCCAAATTCAAGTGGACATCAATCAACCCAGGTATGAGCAATTGGACCATTGTCAGTCGCAACATGAGCTTTGTTTGCATTCCATCCTTTTAGGCCATCATGATTGAGCCCAACCCGAGGAAACTAAAGTCAATCGCACACCTGAGCCTTGGTAACTTAGTTGTGCACATAGTCGTGCACAGTTCAGTCACTCATCGGCTCAGATTTAGTCATGCATGCGCACATATCAGTCGCACACGTGTCCCTGGTTTAGTCGCACACTAGTCCAAGTATGAACCTTTTACCCACGACTAATCTAGTTCCATGAGAACCCATCTAGGACTTCGAAAAGGAATCTTACAACCTTAATGTGACTCGCGACGATATGCATGTTGTAACATCAAATTTTATTGTTTCCAAAAGAAATACTTAAAATTCAGTATGCAAATTACCCAACCTTTAGAGGGTTGATTTATTATTTTATGTGGGGAACTATTACTCCAAACTCTTAACAAGAGCTTGTTAATTATTGTTGTTTATGGACATCAAACCTTTGATTAACTTCAAATTTTACAAATTATAAATAAGCAAAATTTGCATAAAATAAAGAAGAAGAGACGAAAAAGATGAAACAATAACTCTTTATTATTTCTTTGAATTTACAAGACTTGCTTTAATATTAATGAACAAGCTTTACACTTATTTTACCTAATCATGGACATCTTCAAAACACAAGCTTCTATGATATCTTCTTGAGAGGATGTTGCATGGACTTGATGAACTTGCAACCTTCTTGAAGAGAGATGCTTATTATTGTAACATAACTTGAAGAAGATGGAGAAGGCAAAGTGTTTCAACTTACCTTAAACTTGAGAAAAAAAACTTGAGAAACTTTAAGAAAGCAATAGCAGAGTATCAAGAGTCCTAATTCCGTGCTCCTTGCTAGTATTTATAAATGCATAAACAAGCTAAGTTAGAGTATTTATTGGAAACAACTCCTTGTTGTAAGAAGAGTCCTTTTGAATATATAATGTATTATCCCATGATTCTGTACATATTGGTGTTTTTTTATGTGAGTTTATGCCTCCATTAGACTTTTGGGTGCCTAATGAGTCTTTAGGTGTCATGGTAATCCAAAACAACCTATTGACAGGTTAAGGTTGGAATCCAATTTTTGGTTCCATGGTGTGCAATTAAGAAATCTCTCTATGCGCAATTGAGATGAATTTTGTCTCAGTCACACATATTATTATGGTGGTGACTGAACATTCGTAAGCTTAGTCTTTCATACCCTTTTCCTAGCCAAATTACACGAATGACCTTTCTCAAGGGTACATGAATGATGTAATATTTCACAGTCGTACAAATTTAGTTTCAACACACATGTAAAGTGAAAAGTGTGCTTCAAGCGCCCATACACATAAGCCCTTGTCAGTACCCATGCACGAGCTCGTGCTCATGCACATGCACAAACACGTGTGTGCAAGGTGTCATGCACCTTGCTACACCATAGCAAGCCAAGAAATAGTGGGCTTTATCAAAATACAAGAGTAGGGGGAATGCTTTAACTTAAATAATGCAAAAAGTTTTCCCAGTTTCCAATGTGGACCCAAAACAATTTTGAAGAATTTTGAATGCACATCTTTGAAAATGGTAGATTTAAAAAGCCTTTAATGGTTTCTATTTTCAACATGACCATGTTGCAATCACTAATGGATGGCATGTGGCGAGCATTTGAATTGAGTTACTTTTGGACATTTTTTACAGTTTAATCCCTATCTTTGCGACGTGTCAACCTGTGGTGATTAAGGTGCAACCACATAGGATCTTGAGTGTAAACTGTAGTGACTTGCTCCTTTGTTCAGAAGCTCGAAATCTTGTTTCCCTCATAAGAAGTCATGTTCGATCGTGTTGCAACTGAAATAGCCAAACCCAATTTCGTAAGAGGTCCTTGAGAACAAATCTTATCCCTTCTCTCATGCAATCATGCTTACAGTTTTTCATTTGTAATTGTTAACCTTCCTTCAATCGAACACTTAATAGTTGAAATGAGAAATTAAACTTTAACCACCTTTTTGTTTTGATTTGCCATCCACTACTGGTTACATTGTGTTGGGTTTGGCAAATTTTCAGTCATAAGAAAACTTCTACATTAAGTTGGTTTCCTTCTCCAATTAGGAGAGTGGAAACATGTGGGTACTTTTTCCATGGGCCCCACAAGGTTAAAATCTCTATTTAATATGAGAATAGGTTGTAAAGGATTATGGTTTCTTTTTCTCACGGGTTTTTTCAGGGTTCCTCTTATGGTTAATTAGGTCTTTTCCAAGTTTTGTAAAAATGTGAGAAAAGAGTTTTTCAAAAGATAGAGATAAGTGAGGGAGAAGTATGTAATAGGATTAAAGGCTTGGATTCTAGGGTGAAAGCTTGAGCAAGAGATATTTGTATGTCTTTTACTTTTCTCATGTAGTGAAAAATGGATACCCCCATTGATGTAGGCATCTTGGCTGAACCACATAGAAGTCCTCAACTTATATGATTGTTGCTTTCTTTACTACTATTTTATTCTTTATTGCACAAATCATGAGTATTCTAGACCCATATCTCATCACATGGAAGATCGGGGTTGTTTCTGCTACACCAACAATTAGAATCAAAACATTTGGTTTGTGTTGGAAGGAATATGACAAAATTGGTGAGTTATATATATTTCCGTTGCACCAACAATTGGTTTGCTTTCTAAAATATTTGGGTTGATTCGTGATTGTAATAAAGACTTACATCAGTTAGTTCTCTATAAAAAAAATTTGATGAAAATGGTAGTTTCATTCTTTAGTAAAGAAGGGTAAAGAATTTATTAGTACAATAGAGTTTGTACAAGGCGTTGCAAGGAAAGTGAGGCAAGTCTAAGGAAATGGATGATGATGATTGCTAAAACATAGAGATTAGAAAGGTTAACATAATTCTTTTTTGTCTTACGGATAACATATTGTTTAACATTAAAGATGAGGATTCAACACCAATTTTATGAGATAAGTTTGAAAAACTTTATATGGAAAAGAATCTCACTAACCAGTTAGATCTGAAATGACAACTCTATGTGCTGAAGATGGTGAAAGGTGTGAATCTGTTGGAACACTTAAACATGTTTATATAGCTCTAGGATCAATTACACAAAGTTTATCATTACGAGGTGGAGGAAGAAAACAATGTCTTCTGCTTCTTACCTCATTTCCTAATTCTTATGATAACTTAGTGACAATGAAATTGTTTCGGAAAGATGTAATAAGCCTAGAGGATGTGGGATCACTCATATTTAATGAGATTATGAGGAGATTAAATCTTTAAGGAGATCAAGATTTTGGTTTGGTTAGTTGGGTGAAAAATTACAAAGGAATGTCATTTATGAGGGGATATAAGAATAACAAGTTCAAGTTCAAGTCCAAAGGAGGTGTAATATTTCATTGCAAGAAATATGGTCACATTAATAGGAATTGTCTTGTACATGCTAACAAAAAGAAAAGTGATAGTCCCAATACAATGTTGGTTAAAAAAGGGGATAAAAACATTAAAGATGTTTTTACAATCTCCGTAAGTATAAATAATTTTTTTTATGATGAGTGGATATTGGATTTTGGTTATCCTATTTATATATGCTTCATAAAAAAATATTTTGATACATTACAAGAGAAGAAGACATATGTTATTTCTTTGAGTTACAGGTTCACTTGTGACATCACAGGTATTGGGACAGTGAAGATCAATATGTTTGATGAAGTGGTTCGTACTTTAAGTAATGTGGCATATATCCCAATGATATGAATGTGTCCCAAAGATGCAAAGGAATCTAATATCCCTAAGACGGTTGGACTCCATAGGTTGCAAGAATCAGCTATAGGTTGAGCGTCTTAAGCTATAAAAATCACATATGGTTGTTTAATTCTGGTGAAGGGAGAAAAGTATAATAGTTTATTTCGTCTTATAAGAAATACAGTAATTGATGATATTCCATTGATCTCGATGGAAAACGAGAAACAGGATGCTTAGAATAACAAGTGCTTGTGTCGGGTTTCTTTCATTGGTAGGGCAAAGATATATGCTATGGGTTTCTAGAGTTGACTATGCAAGTTAACTTGGGGGCAGCTACACATGTGCATTGACCATGTTATGGTCGAGTTGGATGGTATTAGGACCGAATTGATTCGATGGTATGTGTAGGGGTGGCAATGTTTGACATGACCTGCGAACCTGACACAACCCAACACAAAAATAAGCGGGTTAGGATTGACCCTAAACGTGTTTCGGGTCAAAACAGGTTAACCCACTTTGACACGATTAATAAATGGGTTGGGATTAGGGTTGAGCCAAATGGTCTTATACCCTTACCTTGACATGACACGAACCTGACTAACCCGACTCACCAAGGTAAATTACCATATAACCCGCGAACCCGACATGACCCAACACGAAAATAAGCAGGTTAAGGTTGACCCTAAACGTGTTTAAGGTCAAAACAGGTTAACCCGCTTTGACACGATTAATCAATTGGTCAGGTTAGGGTTGAGCTAAATAGTCTTATACCCCTACCTCGACACGACACGAACCCGACCCACCAACACGAATTGCCACCCCTAGGTATGTGTAATAGTGATTCTTCAAAGAAAATGATTGTTTGTAGTGATAGCAAACATTTTATGATTCAAGTTAGAGATGGAGGTGCATTCTAGGTATATATGATGCAGAGTTCACCAAGAATGAAAAGTGCAGGTTTTCTCCAAAGTGGTTCCGACATGTGAGTTAAAGTATAGTATAATATACATGTTATAGATTTTGTCTTTGTAAAGTTGCAGGTGGAGTTAATTTTAATAGGAAATTTTCAAGGTGGCTATAAACATACCAAGGTCGAGATTGTTAAATTTTGGCAAATTTCTAACCAAAATGAAATTTTTTATATTTAGTTTTTTTTTTTTCCCCCAATTCGAAGAGTGGAAACGTGTGGGTGCTCTTTCAATGGACCCCATAAGACTAAAATCTCTATTTAATATGAGATTAGCTTAGTGTGGACTATGGTTTTTTTTTTTTTTTTTTTACATTAGGTTTCGCATGGTTCCTCTTGGGATTGTGAGAGAATGTGAGAAAACAGGGCCTTTTCTAGGCTTTGTGAAAATGTGAAAAAGGTAATTTTCATAGGGTTGAGAGAAGTGAAGGAGAAGGATGTAACAACGTTAAGGGCTTGTGTTCTAGGATGAGAGCTTTATACATCTTTTACTTCTCATGTAGTAAAAAACGGATATCCCCGTAGACGTGAGCATCTTGGTTAAATCACGTACAAATCCTCATCTTGTATGATTGTTGATTTCTTTGCAACTGTTTTATTATTTATTACATTGATCGTTAGTAGTTTAAGCCTGTATCCCATCACATGAAATATCAAAGTTGTTTATGTTACGTCAACATATTGTCTAGAACTTACTCATTGCATCTCCCCTTGATGATATGATTCGATTTTAAAGGATAGCCATCATTTAAGATATAAGATCGAGTAGAATAAATTCTTACTTTCCAGAGAATCCACTATGAAAATCTCTAGCAAGATGTACAAACCGCAGAACTGGAGATATGGTGGGCTCAACCAATCTAAGAGAAACCTAGTCATAAACATCAAATATACTGATTCTCTTCCAAACAACCTCGTAAGCATCTCAAGACTGAAATGCAATATGTCAAATTGAGTATTTTTCTCCCTCCTAGTTGAGGGCTTCTTTATTCGTTAGGGGCTACTTGGCCCACTAACGGGAGAGGGGACAGCGTCATCGCAATCCACTGCGATATGCTTCCTAATTGTACTAGAAACTTGAAGCCCTGACCTCTACTTGGAAAGGCCATACCACAACCAAATCTCCTGCTGGAGATGGTTTGGTTCCTAGTAAAAAGCCTTGCAACCTATCAAATAAGAGCCAAGGTAGTCTCCTACTCGCAAATAACCTCATGACTTCAGGAGACATACACATGCCACCAAATCACTTTTTTGGATGGTTGGTGATTTTCACTTTTTGGGGGGCACGTGTGCCTCTCCTGAAGCCATGTCATTTTCACAAAGAATCGGATCAGATCGAGTCAGGTCAGGAATGACATGGTGTTATAGCTATTGCTGAAAGTACTTGGCTAGCAGAAAAGCAGTTTTTTATGCCTTTATCCCTGTAAACACCACATGACAATCCATGGACATGCAACACAGCCACAACACAAGCTATGGGCACAGGGGATTGCATCTCTCAGAAAAGCATAGCTATTCCTGAAAGTAGAGTCAGGATCCGAAGGTATAGTTATCACCATGAAAGGCTGTCAATTGGGCCTGGCTGGCCTGAAACTTGGCATTCTCAACCCAAGTTTTGGGTGGGCTGGGCAATTGGTAGTTTAGGCTGGGCCGAGTTCCTGCACACTATTTTGATAGAAATTATAAAGCACATGTCTTGTCTTCTGATATATTTTTAAATTTGAAAAAAAAAAAAAAAACCTATTTTTAAAATGAATTCTATTTTGAAAGTTTTAATCCTAGACATACCATGTGTCTGTGGTGTGATCATTTTTAGAAGGCTAAAACTTGGCCCAAAGCCTGTTGTTTTATAATGAGCAGAGTTCGGGCTAATAAAATCAAAGGCTCAGGTTAATCTTGAACCCATGTTTTATACTTTGGACCGGGCACAGGTTGGCCTTAGCCAGGCCCATTTGACACCCCTAGCACCATGACCTGACATGCAAAGGTAAAATATGTGCATGTAAAATATCAAAACACATAACACTCATATATATATATATCTTGAACCCATGTTTTATACTTTGGGCCGGACTCAGGTTGGCCTTAGCCGGGCCTGTTTGACACCTCTAGCACCATGACCTGATATGCAAGGGTAAAAATATCAAAACACATACCCGAATCAAAACAAAGACATCCTTTGTGTATCGGCTCATGGTGGCTCACTTTTTCCCCGGCACAGAGAATGTGAGTCCCTTCACCACAGAGGATCCGGAGTGCCTTTTGTGCCATTGCATAATCAGACAAGGAGGACGTGTGATCCACCCATGTCTGCGTGTGGACTGCAACACATTTCATAACCTACACAGTACACATGTGACCTGAGTCTGCCTAGCAGATTTACAGAGCTTGGCACTAATTTTTAAAGAAGAAAGGAGGATCAAAAGTCGAGGTTGGATTGTTGTAGGATTTAGAAGGCTTGAAAGGCCATTTTGCAAGGACAATAAGCCCTAAAGAAAAGGCCCATGTGGTTAGTAGGTGTTGCAAGCCATTTCTTTTTCTTTTTCTTTTTTGTTTTTTTCTAATCAAAATATAGAATCCAACGGTTATAATTGAGAAGGTGGGTCCCTTCTGTTATGTCATGGATCCACTGACGACTTGGCATCGCACAATTAGCGAAAAAGGGTCTGAAAGCTTACCGTACATTTGTCACTTACTTCAGGCATTATTTCTGAACCAGAATAAGAAAATCAGCTTCGTTATGTATTTTTACTCATTTGGGGCTTGGATTTTATACGTGCTCCCTATCCTCCTCAAACCCCCATTGATGGTCAAATGGGTGGAAACGTCAGTACCGAAAGTGATTCACTTTTTGGGAGTGTGTGTAAATCACTTCTGACGCTGATGTGGCTGCCCAATGACCTCAGCTGAGGTTATCATCTGCGTTGAAAATCCTTGCCGTGTAGCGAGGGAAAAATCCATTGAAGCTCCAAATAACTCCAAAAAACGGCTGGGATTTGATACCCTTCTTAACATGCCCTTAACCTGCCCCTTTCATGTAGGTGGACACATCACTTCAAAAAGTGATTTACACTTTTTGGGGGAGTGTTTAAATCACTTGTTGATGTGATATGTGTCCCTGCATGGAGGGGGCATATTAGGGGCACTTTAGAAGGAGTACCAAATCCTAGGGGCAAAAAATATACATAAATATGATAAGATTTGGTGTGCCCCCTTAATGTAAGCTTAAGGTCTGCCTATATGCAAGGGTAGACACATGGCTTCAAACAGTTAAAGTCACCCCCAAAAAGTGTAAATCACTTTCTTGACACCATATGTCTACCCTTGCAAATGTGTGGACCTTAGGTGTTCATTAAGGGGGCACACCAAATCCTCGTAGGATAAATCATTCTAGTTTTTGGCACAAGCAATCTAGTGAGTGCGACCCATTCACTAGTGTGTCATACTCTTTTAGACGGGTTCACATCACCTGCGACGACCCTCTTTGTGAGACGTCGTGAGATGAGACACATCGTGGGTATCATTTCACTTT
>JAOXJP010239229.1:0-23438 GCA_025762735.1 Platanus orientalis | reverse complement strand
AGCTTAGAGCAAACCCTGGAAAGGGCGTAGGATCTCTCAAGTTAATGGTGGTGATGGAAGCCAACCCTTTCCATTTGGGTTAAAAGGTTATCTTCTTCTTCTCTATTTTTTTTACTTTGTAATTTTTTATAAATCTTGTACTGTTTTCGCTACATGAGCCTACATCATTTTGGGTTTTATTTATATTCTTGGCTATCATTCTACATCAACTTTGGTATCATCTCTATTGTGTTGCATCAATTTTGATATCAGAGCAAGGTTTTCAATTAACTCCTATTAGTTGGAATCATTTATAACAAAAGCCTTTAATTCTAAAATTCATACTGTTTGGATGTTCTTTATTTTAGGGTTCTTTAAAAAACACCCTAAATTAATTTAGGGCCTATTTCAAGGCTTCTAAATAATTTTAGGGCATACCCTAAATTGAGTTTATCCCAATTTCTTACATCCATGAACTTTTCTTTTATTTTCTCTATTGTTATTCTTTCTCTTTTCGTCTTTCTTTCTTGTTTCTTCTTTTTTAAATTTTTTGCAAAAACAACTTTTCTCCTTGGCTGTTGTCCTACACCACAATCACTTTGTACAACTAGTCTCTATAAAGTGATCCCAAATGCTCATAAACAATAGCAATCAAAGTTAATTTTAGGGCCAATAAAATTGTTATAGAATTTTCGGGTGAAGAATTTCTAACATAAATGAAGAGCTAGATGCATTAGATATCAGTAAGCTCTCTTAAGTAAATAATCATCATTGCATGGTCTCTGTAAGGACTTTCATTAGTTACGTGATCCTTAAAAAATCGAGTTATAGACAAAGTACTTTAAAAGATGGTAAACTACCTTAAGTAAATAATCATTATTTGTAAATAGGGTCTCTCTATAAGGACTTTGGGTACGTGATCCTTAAATATCTAGTTATAAACAAGTACTTTAGAAGGTGGTAGACTATCTATAACACCCCATATCCAAATTAGGTAAGTTTGGAAGATTTGGCCCCAACACCATGTGTTTAAATTGAACCCTTGATATTTGTAAGCAAGAGGGGCCACCCTTGATGCTCAAGAGACCTAGACATGACTTAGAGTAGAATGGAAGAACCTTGGACCAATTAGGTGGACTTTGGAGACCCAAAAGTAAAGAAACAAGAAAATTCTTAAAAATTTCAGTGTGACTAATCACAAGATCTTAGACCAACCATGAGTGTAACCGATCCCAAACTCCTGTCTAATCATGAATACAAGTCACAACTCTTGGGTTTTGATCAGACTGGTGTTTGCAAGACTTGTGACTGATCACAAGATGTGTGACCAATCATGAGTGTGATTGAACACACATCTCATGATCAGTCACGACTCTAATTTCGAAAAAGATTTGAGACACGTACACGATGACGTGTCAAGCCTCTATTTGGCCTCCACATGAGTGGGACCTCGTTTCCACGAATTCTAAACCTTATTAGACTTCATTTAGGGCCATTAAACAATAATAATATAAGGAGGAAGAGTGAGAAAATTGGGAAGCTTGGGAGAAGGGAGACGAGATTCATCTTCTCCAAGTGTTGGTAAGTTGCTAGAACCTAGATTTAGCCTAAAATATATGTGATTTACTATTTTTTATCTTAATTTATGATTCTAATCATAGAATGTTTTGTTTACTCATAGATGAAGGATTGATAAAGGCAAGGAGGTTTTGAAGAAGAAATCCCTTCAAAGTAAGGAATAGAAGGCTTGGGTGAGTGGATATGCATTTTATGTATACTTTCCTAGGATCTTAGATTTGTTGAAAATGAACTTTAATTTAATAGTTTTACATCTATTCCTCTTGAGATTGTTGATTTCCTTGAATTGGATTTTAGTTTCTTTGGTTTGAGCATGCTAGGAAGGTTTTACTACTCTATTTTAATGAGTACTTGGATTATAGAGCTATTTAAATGATGTTCGTATCTTGTTAGGTGAGTTTGATAATCTTTACTCTATTTAGAAAGGTTTTGGAGTTGGATTCATATGATTGGATGGTTTAGAAGGTTCTATGTGGTGTATCTTGGTTTATCATTCTGATTTTTCTTTTGAAATCCCTAATTTCCTGCACTCTACTTATTTGTTGAATTTCCATATGATTATTTCTCCATGATTTGCATATATTTTGAATGCCTTTGGACTCTCTACATGATTCTATTGATCACTTTGATGGATTTCCTATACCTTACGTTAATCCATGTTGATTCGTTTTAATTCTATTGATTCCCATGTTAGAATCTTAGAACTTCGATGAATCACATTCGGTTTTGCATCATTTGGTAGCTTTCGATGGCATGAGCATGTTGTCTTTAGCATGGTTTACTTTAGTATTTTTAAAAGTCATTTTTCTTGGACTTCTATATGAGTTTTAGAGTAATTAGGCTATTTGGTTTTATCGTTGATGGGATGAAATGATTTCTCTTTGATGAGCATCTTACATGCTCTTGGATTGGTTCAAGCATCTTTATATGCATATTGTTATTTGGCCCTTTACATATGATTTATCTCTTTGGTTTTGGACTATTTATGGGTTGGTACATATGGATATCTTTCACATGGTGTACTTATGTAGTAGTTGTATTACTTTACATAAGCATGGATTTGAACACGTGGATTTGTTTTGGAACCCTTGACTTAGGGAATTTTAGAGGACTACCGTCCGGGGGAATGTGGGACAACCCTTAATGCCCTAGGAGAATTTTGTGGGCTACACCCTTGTCCGGGAGAATTTTAACCAACACACACACACACACACCCTTATCCTACGAGATTTTTGAGGACCTGACCCAACTATTGGAAAACTCTTATCCAGGGGAATTTTAGTGAACACACCCTTGATGCCTTAGGGGATTTTTGAATTGGTCAATATGACATTCAAAAATCCTTATGGGGTTGGCCCTTGTGGCAAGCACCTTTATAGCATTCGGAGACCTTTATGGTTGGACTATGTTGCAAGTATTTTTATGGCATTCGGAGACCCTTATGAGATTGGCCTTGGTGGAAAGTACCTTTATAGTGTTTGGAGACCCTTATAGGGTTAGCTTATGTGGCATTCGAAGACCTCTTTAAAGTTGGCTCTTGTGGCATTGGAGACCCAACATGGTTGTTTGCATATGATATGCTTTGCTAGAAACCCTACATGGGTTACATGTTTTGGATTTGTAGAGATCCTTTATAGTTTATTCATATTCACATTTGATTTAGTCAGAGACCTAATATAGGTTCATTTACATATGGTCTTAACATTTAAAAGAGACTCTTATGGTTTAGCATATAGCATATTATATATAGTATATGCATGTTTTGGTTTGGTACACTTTGGACTCTCATATAGTTACCTTGTGGCATAGGCATACTTGAATCTTAGTAAGGATACATGTTTGGTATATTTGATATACTCATATAAGCACTTTGGTTTCTTATTTTATCTTGATGTATCCTATTTGCTATTATGATTATCTTTGCCCTCCTTTGTGTGGCATAAACTGCATATATTTTCGCAAAGCCCATAACACCACCCATAGATTGAACCTTGGAGGACAAGTATATCTATAGAGGTCATTTGGGATGCGGCGAGTACAAGGGATTGAGCGATTCGGCCGGTATTTACATTTCAGCTTTAGCTTACATTTCGATGGAAGATATATTCTATTTTAGTACTTTGGATATGCCCGTTTGGGTGATAATGTACATGTTATGGGCATATTAAGGCCCTTTATTTTAGACTAGTAGAGATATGGATATGACACATTTATATAATTCCACTGCACTTTGATTCAGTTTACTATTATTATTACTCTATGATGTGTTTGAGTAAATGGACTTAATTGGATAAAATAAAATTAATCAGTTTATATGCAAAGTGAGGTGAATAGGAAAAAAGGGTACCACACTCCAAAACAGGATCTCTTGGCTATGAGATATAGGTTTGGGGCGTGTCACCCATTGTCCTAGATCCGGATTTGGCGCACTTCACACCCTACGGATTCATGTCATGACACTATCTAATGCAAGACAGCCTTGAAAAGCTATGATTTCCTGGGGTTAATGGACCTATAATTTACTAGAAGTAGTCAAGTTTAGATGGTTTAATCAACCACACGTGTAGAACTGATTTTCACTGACAAAAGTAAATTCTGGCTATGGGTTCTTACTAGACAGCAAGATAAACAGAGCCATAACAACTTCGACTAGTATGTTTAGATGGGGTTGTAACATTTTAGGTTAGTAGACCTTTAAGGGAACAACACTTCAATAAAGTCTCAATGAAAATAGAATAGTTTAAGATATCCAAAAGTAGAAAACACAAGCTTTCTGTTTGGGATTCCAATAATGAACAACCCAATAGAGTAATGGTGTGATTTTTGAAACAAATCTGATTGAACAAAGAGTGAGGATTAAGAAGACACATGGTAACAAGAAAGATGGAGAGGAGGTCAATGTAGTAGCACAAATTCAAAGGTAGAAATAGCCCAACTATTCCTAATCTCCCACAATTCAAAGAGGGGATGACTTATCTCCTCTTTTAATGCATTTTATCTTATCAAAAGAAATATATATATATCCTACACTTAATGTAGGAGTAAAGAGAAAATCTATTTTATCTAAAGAAAATTCTTCTCAATTTAATTACCTCCACTAAAATCATTAGGAAGGGGCAGATTAAGTAAATCATACACTAATCTTTAGAAATAGAAACTGACCTATGAACTAAACTTCCAAAAAGGCTAATTTTTCCAAAATTAGAATGCTTTTAATCTTTTATCTACCTCCTTTAGAAACCAACCAAAGTACTTGCTAAAAGTAGACAAGCTCATGAGAATATTAAGGATCCTCATAGTTGTCAACCAGAACATAGAACCCCCTTATCACTTTCATCTTTCATTACAAGAATACCCCCAAATAAAGACAATTACAAAAAAAAAAAAACCCTACTAGACCAAAATGTGACATGATACTTTTAAAGAGACACCCCCATCATCCCCCCCCCAATTGGGAAAGAATTCAACTATGAATTTGATGACCCTTCAAAATCTTGTATATGTGGCCTCCTAACGCTTTCAACACTACTTGTAGATTTTGGGAGTCTCTGTGGCATCATTCATAAGGGTTGTACGACAAGGGTAATGACTTGCTCTGGATGTCAGATGGTGATGGAATTAGAGGTTGCATTGTTAAAAACTCTACTCGTAAATTTCCATTATCACCCCATAGCAAATTGCATGTGTTGAGCTAACTAACATAACACGATATCATGAAGCTCACTGATGTGAAATGTAATGGAAACCATGTTAGTAAGATACTCCTGAAAGTCTAACGTAAATCTAGTAAGAACAACTGGATGGCTTGCTCTCACATGATTGAAACTCAAGTCATTCAACATCCTATCAGAAATTAAGTTGGTGAGAGAATCATTGTCCAAGATGATATGAACATTCATGCTAAAGCCTTTACTATAGACCCACCCACATTTCCTAAACATGTCCATTCTCTTCCTCCAGTTTGGGCTGCTCTTATTCATCCTCCTTATAAATGAGACTTTTCTCCTCAATATGCATAGGCTTCTTTTTGGGATAATTTTGGGTATAGTGGGTTTTGCTTCCATAGATGTAACAAATATCATTTTCTCGCTTGTTGTCCAATCGATGTTCAGGAACCTATCTAGGTTCTACGGTTGTCTTAATGGTTTCAGGATGTCTAGACCTCTTATCAACTAAAGATGCTAGTTGCTTCAACTTATCTGTAGACCTATAAGCACGAGAATAGGATACATTAGGATAGGGATTATGAAGGTGAGTGAGATCATATCTGATCTCACTTTACAGCCCTTCAACATAACATGCTACATGTTTGATGAGGACATCTTACCACGTGGCAAACTTAGAGTGTACTAGTATTGGAAGAGAGTTCCCTAGAACATTTATATGGACTAAGAACTATTCGGAATCCATCATTTAGATCGGGAGGCGATTCGGAGCTAATTTGAGTAAGGCATGCTTTTCGAGGTATATGGGACCCACTTGTCTATGTGGGTGGGTCCATGTGGGGGCATCATCAGCATGACATGATTATTAGACTTTTATTTCAGTTTTAGGAGTTATTTCTTTTCTTCTTTTTTGGATTTTTTTTTGCTTTTTTTTGGATTTTTTGGTCATAAGGGTATATTCATAATTTTTTGATTTTTGTGGGCTTTTGTGCAAAATTAAAACTTAAGGGGGATAAGTGCATGTGCACGTTTTGGCATCTTTTCTTTATTTTGGTTTTATTTTATTGAGACTTTATTCTCAATTTTATAGATCTAATGTAATTAGGGATTTTATTTTCTATAAATAAAGAGGAAGAATTGTACAGCCCTAATGAATGACTGAAAAAAAAAATTCTTACAAAGCTTTACTTTCTTCTTCTCTCAGCCAAATACTCACTTGATGCTCAAGCTTGGAGTTTTCTCTTGTCTACCTTCAACAGACCTAGGTTGGTGATTTCCTAGGGAGGGGTGGCGATTCTCCCCAAGGTATTTATCTCTTCTCATCATCTTCATTTTTCCCACAGTAGCTATACTCATTGTGGATGGGGCATGAGAAGTTCTTAGGAGCAACTAAAAAATGAGTGACCAGAGGTACAAGTCGGGGAGGGGGCCACCACCATGGGTGGGGCATCGAGGTAGGAGAAATGAAGGGGGTTTTAAAGAGATAGAGAGCACATAGTTTGATAGGAAACAGGTGGGGTCGAAATCCTACAAGGATGTTGTGCTTGATAATATAACTTAGCCTGAGTTGCTAGAGCCACACGTGTTGAATCAAGAACAAGATTGTATAATTTCTTACTGGAAGGAGGATTTGAAGGACCGAATGAAGTGTCTGAAAGCATGTTTAGTAGGGAGGGTGGTGGGAGATAGCCCAAGCGCTGCAGCTATGAGAGAATGGGGGAAGAAGGCCTGGTGGGTTGGAGGAGAACTCTAGGTTTGAAGGTTGCCAAAGGGACTCTTCTTGTTCCTCTTTCCATCAGTGGCAGAAGCCGATAGGATCATTTATGATGGCAAAAAAGAATGGCAAGGGGGGCATATCCTTATGGATGTTTGGCACCCGACCGCTGGGTGTAGATGGAACAATAAGGGGTCGGATGAGGGAAGGGTATGGTTTATGGGTTTTCGATGCACTTCTGGGGGAGGAAAACCTTTGAGGAGATAGGGAACTTTTATGGGGGCCTAATAAATGTAAAAAATCTAGATCCCACATCGATGGAATGGGTATCGCTGAGGGTTAGAAGGCCTAAGTGGGTGCCAAAGAGTATTTGGTTGTCGGGTGGAATGTTAGATTATAGGGTCAAATTATGGCGGTAGGAGACATTGTGGGTGATTCCGGTGATGGAAGAGATGAGAAAATAGGGAGGGAGGAAGGAGAAGTATTAGAGTAAGGGAGATGGAGTTGGAGGGGAAAAGAGGAAACACACACAGAGTTTGAATTTGGAAATTCAAAATGGCAAGGAGCATGACTCTCATTTCAGGCTTGTTAGAAATCAAGAGGGAAGACGACAGGAGCTAACCAAGTTGACTTGGGCGAACCAAGGGACCAGTGGCCTAGGTCATAAATGGTCGTTTAATAGATCAAGGAGCCATGACTGGGCCAAGTTGAGGTGGGCTGATAGGTCATGGGGGCTTAGGCCTAGTTCAAATGTCGATCAAGGGCTTGGGACTAAGGGTCATCGAGGCAGATTTGGGCCAAGGGGAAGACCTCCAATCAGCTCGCCAAGGATCAGCCCAAGAGGGAGGTAAAAGCCCAGATTAAAAAGATGATAATTAGGGTAGAGTTGAGCTCGAAACAGAAGAGGAATGGGGCAGTGTAGAGAAATGCGATTCTAGAAGTGAAGAGCCATAGGGACGATTAGAGAAGGAAGGATTCAGCCCAAAACACCAATAAGTTGAGGCAATGGAGGAGGAAATTACTAGGTAAGGAGGGAAATGGTGCTGAGATGAAGGCGTCTGACAGGCCTGTGCAGAGAGGGGTGACGATTTGAGAAAGTGGGGATAACCACCTCAGTAAAAAGGATAGGGACTATTCAAGCAAAGGCAAGGGTCTTATGACAAGAGGTTTTAAGTCCAATGAGGAGGAGGATGACTGGGATTGGTGGAGGGAAGAGAGAGATGAGATGGGTTGGTCGAATCTGAGTGCTGGAGGTTCGGGGGGTGAGTGTAGCTATGTGGTTAAGGGATTAACGATGAGGGGAGGTACAATCAAGAGACTAATCAAGATGGAGGGGCTTCTGGATGCGAGCTATATGGGGAGCTTGCGGATACAGGTAGAAAACGGGGGGATTACACCACAAATAATTCCTTAGTAGAGGTGGAGGGTGGATACGATAGCCTCAAGGAGCTGAATGAGGATGAAATTATTCACGACGTTGATCTGCTTCTGATGTTTCCGCCCTCCACTTTACCATTATGATTCGATGATTGAAAAAGTGGTTGAAGTGAAGCGGAGGCTAGGATACGCTTTCAAGGATATGAAACAAAGAGTAGAAAGTTTCTTCTAAGAGATAGAGCGTAGGAGCTGGAGTCTAAAGAGAAAAAATGATATGAGTTGAAAGAGGGTAGGAGGACAGAGGAACAGGGGGTTAAAAAACCTACAATCAAAAATAAATTATAACAAGGAGGAAAGGGGAAGAAGTAGGAGGAAGGAGCGTAGGGCGTCACTTTAAGACTGTTTATTATGACGAAGATGAACATTTGTTCCTAGAATATTAGGGGAATTGGGCTGGAGGAGAAGAGATGGGGAGTTAGAGATTTGATAAAGAGGTGGAAGGTGGATTTGTTTACACTGTAAGAGACAAAGACTCAAAATATTAACAGGAAGATGATGGTGGATCTGTGGGAGAGAAGATGGTTTGATTTTATTCATAAACCTGTCGTTGGCCAGGTAGGGGGAATTTTAGTTGCTTGGGATTTGAATGTAGTGGAAGTGATTGATTCTGACGTTGGGGAGTACTCAGTGTTGGTGCTCTGCAAGTGTAAGGAAGATGATGGAGTTTGGGCTTTTTCTGGGGTTTATGGTCCTAGCGATTGGAATTCTTTATGGGTGTTGTGGGAAGAGCTCCAGAGAGTCAAAAGTAGATAGCAAGTCCCTTGGTGTGCAATGGGTGACTTTAATACAATAAAATGCCTGGAGGAGAGATTGGGTGCTAGTAGAACAATAGGACATATGTGGGATTACAACAATTTTATCCAAGATCTTGGTTTGATTGATCTACCTTTACGGGGGCTAGATTTACTTGGTCAAATGGGAGGGTGAGCAACAGCCTATACCAATTCCTATGTTTGGTGGAGTGGGTAGATTTGGCTCAAATGTTTATTCAGAAGGCTCCCCCCCAATGCATTATCGGACCATATTCCAATTTTATTAAGACCATTCCTTTAGCGTTCGGTTCAACACCCATTCAAATTTGAGTTAATATGGCTGGACTTTCTAGGATTTGTTGAAAATGTGAAAACTGGTGGGAGGAGTGTGTGGTAGAGGGAACGACCAATTTTAAGTTGGCCAAAAAAATTGAGGCATCTAAAGGGTAAGATTCTTACTTGGAAGAAAGAGGAGTTTGGGGGTATTGAGTCTAGAAAGTGTTCTTGTTTGTAGAATATTGACATTTTGAGGAAAAAAGAGATGGAGGGAGTGTTAGAGGGAGAGGAGAGGCTGGCTTTGTTAAATGTTATGCAGGATTAACAAAAGATTCTTTGAATGGAAGAGATTTCATGGAGGCAGAAATCTAGGATATCGTGGCTCAAGGAAGGGGATCGGAATACAAAATTCTTCCACAAGATAGCGAGTTGGAGAAGGGCTGTTAACTCAATGGATAGGCTCATGGTAGATGGTGAGTGGGTGTATGATCAAGAGGAGATTAAAGAAATTGTGGAGAGGTTTTACACTCAATTGGACACCGATCATATTCCCACCTGGTAAGTGTTAAAAGGGGTTGAATTTGATCAAATTAGTGAGGACCAGTGCTGGTGGCTGGAGAGACCTTTCTCTGTGGAAGAGGTCGAAATGGCTCTTAAGAGCATGGATGATGATAAGGCCCTGGGTCTTGATGGATTTCCAACTAAATTCCTCTCTGTGTGTTGGGATGTGGTGGGAGTAGATGTGATGGTGGCGTTATCGGATTTTCAGTCCAAAGATTAGTGGTGCAAATGTCTAAGTGCGACTTTTATCACCCTCATTCCTAAGAAGAAATGAGTAGCGGAGTTGAAAGACTTTAGGCCTATCAGTTTGGTGGGATGCATTTACAAATTGTTGGCTAAGACTCTAGCTATTTGCCTCAAGTCAATGTTAGGGGATGTCATTACTAAATCCCAACATGCTTTCCTCCCTGGAAGACAAATGATGGATTGTTCTCTGATGGCAAATGAAATCATTAATGCTATGGAAAGAGAGGATTAGGAAGGGGTGATTTGTAAAGTGGATATGGAAAAGGTGTATGATGATGTCAATTGGGGTTATGTTGATTGGGTTTTGGACCAAATAGGCTTTGGGATAAAGTGGAGGAATTGGATGAAAATTTGTATTTCGTCTGCATCATTTTCTGTAATGATTAATGGTTTGTCTAAAGGAGTTTTCAAAGGCAATTGTGGCCTTCATCAATGTGATCTTTTATCCCTCTGTTTATTTATTATTGTGACCAATTTATTGGGTAGAATGGTGGCAAAGGCTGAGGTGCTGGGATTAATCCAAGGATTTCAATTTTTAGGGGAGGCTTGTCGATTCCTTTTATTTAGTATGCGGATGACTCTCTCTTCATGTTGAAGACAAACTTGGAAGGGTTAAAAAATTTGAGATGTATCTTGTTAATTATGGAGGCGGCAACGGATCTAAATGTAAATTGGAGCAAATCAATGACAAGTCTGGTGGGAAGAATTTCCAATGTGAAAGGCCTTGCAGAGGTTTTAAAGTGTGATGTGGAGCCTTTGCTGATATCTTACTTAGGTCTTCCTCTTGGGGCAAAGTTGAGCTCTACAGCTTTGTAGAACCCAATTGTTGAGAGGATGAATAGGAAAATCTCAGGGTGGAAATGGCGATACCTGTCAAAAGGAGGGAAGTTGATTTTGATTTGGAGTGCTCTTGCCAGTGTGCCTGTTTATTTCTTGTCCTTATTTCATGCTCTAAAGATGATTATAAATCAGCTAGAGAGACTTATGAGAGACTTTTGGGTGGGTCTTGTGTGGATAAGAGGAAAATTCATTGGGTAGGTTGGCAAGTAGTGTGTAGGTCAGTGGAACAAGGACGGTTGGGGATGCACCTGTTGCAGATTACAAATACGGCGTTTCTTAACAAGTGGTTATGGAGATTCGGAGTAAAGAAAGATACGGTGTGGAGGAGGCTAGTAACAGCCAGATATATGGGGTTGAATGAGTGGACTAGCAGAAACCTAGAGGAGGCAAGAGGATGTGGAGTGTTGAAGAATATTGATATTGGAAAGGGGTTTTTCTTTTGGTTCGTTCAATTTAAGGTTAATAATAGAGAGAGGGTGCGGTTTTGGCTTGATCCTTGGTGTAATAAAAAGCCTTTGACCGTGATTTTTCTGTCTTGTTTCAACTTGGAAGTAAACAAAGGTGGATTGGTGAAAGGTCATATGATCAAGTCTAGGGTGTTTGCTCTTGGAATCTTCAGCCAAGAAGGTGTCTGAACGATTGGGAGATAGAGGAGATGGGTCAGTTGTTGCAGATGCTGGATAATTATTGTCTTGGGGATGGTGTTGTGCCAGATGAGATGCTTTGAGGTTTGGAGGAGGCAAAGGGATTCTTTGTTAAATCCATGTGCGAAGTGCTCTGCCCCTCTAGTCTAACACCTTTTGAGGGGAAGTGTGATTGGAATCCAAATATTTAGATTAAAGCGTCTTTCCTTGTGTGGCAACTTTGGTGGAACAGGGTGGCTACCATTAACAATCTAAGTAGAAGGGGAATGGTGCTCCCTAATTGGTGTTGTTTGTGGAAGGGAGATGTAGAATCTACAGGGCACACTTTTATTCATTGTACATGGGCCTCTAATTTTTGGAACTACTTCTTAGATAAATTCAGGGTCAAGCGGGTGCAGCCTAGGATGGTCAACGATCTACTTTGGTGCTGGCCAAATCAAGGCTTATTATCGAGGAGGAGCATTTGCAATGAGATGTGGACGATGGTGCCTGCTGCGATTTGTGGGGCAATTTGGGAGGAGCGAAACAGGAGAGTGTTCGAGAATGAAGCAAGAGGCGCTCATCAAATACTTGATGATATTCTAGTTAGAATATATGGTTGTTTATTTTTAGCTCGATCGAGGTTGGCTCTTCCATTCAAGAATTGGATGTTTGATTGGGATTCTTTTTTGTTTTAGCCCTTATGGGCTGTTGTTAGATCTTTGTTGTGGTGTGTGTTGTGGAGCATCTCTCATGCTGTTAGCGACAAAACTATCCAAACAACATCCCAAGCCTGTCCCTTGTCACACGATCATCCTATCCACATCTTTTTGGTTCACCAATCAAGACCAACACCTATATTTCTACATGGTTGTACCATTCTCTGCAGGACATAATTTTGAAATCAAGAATTCTTTAATCCTCACCCAAAATCCCTATTTCTAAAACCTAACCAGATCTATCTCTGTCGGCCTCCTTAAAGTCCCTTGTCCTTTAAATTTTTACTCTGCTGAACCTAGAAAACCTAAGCCTTAACCCTATCAAGAAAGCACATAAAACTTCATTTGTGATTCTATATTCTTCCCATATCAATTAGACCTCTTGGATTTGCTCTCCTTTGATTTTGGAAAAAGAAAATCCCACTTTGTTCAAGTCTTCAACTTGTTGTACCAAATTCCTCTATAAACCCTAACATTTCTTGAATTAAAGGACCTAATTGATGAGATTTGAGTGTGTGCTTCTGTAGACCACATCAATTGGGATTAAAACATAGGAAATACATCCTAAATGCCTGTGATTACCTTTGGGATAGACTTCCTTGGGATTTGAATCATCGAGCTCCAAACCCTTGACAAGATCACATTCGGTTAGACGACAATTTGGCCCTGTTTGAGCAAATCAACTCTATATTTGGCTGAAGGGGGGGTTCCTACACCTTTTACTAATTCTTTATCAGAGGGTATCATCCTTATATGCCGGTCTTGGACTGTTTGAAGTTCGTTTACTGATTCAGGTTGAAAATAATATCAAATCTTACAAGGTTGGACTCAGCCAAATCTTGTCTACTTGCCCAGATTTGTCAATCAGCCAGCTATTGGATTAAATGGAGACTTTATCACAAGGAATCCTCTTCTTATAGCATGTGGCAAGTATTGTGTTGATACTTGGGATTCTTTGGACTGCTATCCGACAAGTTTTGGTTTCTCAGTTTACTGGTGAGAAGTATTGGTACATCAAGTGTTTGTTAAACGTACTCAATGGGATTGGTTACATGCTACCGTTGGTGAATGCTTCAAGGATTGTCTAGGGACTTCATTGCAACGTTTCTAATACTTGAGGCTGGTGTAATGATAAGGACATGGGAGCTAAGTGGGGCCCATACTTGTCCATGGTAGGGGTCTACGCAAGGAGGTAAGCAAAGAAGGACATAGAAGAAGTAATGGAGCCTTTGATAGAGTTATTATAGACTTTATTTCAGTTTTATTGATGGTTTTTAAAGTTTATAAGAGTTAGCGACCTAGGTGGAATTTTAATTTTTGTTATTGGGGTTTTTGGAGAAGCATGAAATAGAGGCCTGTAAGGCTTGGTCAACTTGGGCAAAAAGGGGGGATCAAATCCTCTTTGTTTCCTTTATATTTTCTTTCTATTTTGGATGTAAGGAGGGAAACCCTAGTGGAAATCCTGGGTTTTAAATAACCTTCTCTTCTCTTTATTTTTTTAATGAATACAATGAAATAAAAATAAAAATAAAAATTTCCTTTGTTGTTGTTCTTGTCTCCCACAACTAAACTTCTTCTTCAAGCTTTGGCTTAAGCTTGAAACTTAGGATGGTGATTTCCTAAGGATGGGGTTGGTGATTTCTCCACACAGGTATCTATCTCTTTCCTCTTCTAATCTTTCTTCTTCTTTAATTTCCTTCTCCTATTTCTTTTTCCCCCTCTTGTTTTTTTTCCTAGTTTTCTTGCTCCCATAACACCCATAACATACAAAACCCTTCCATACATCATCTCTCACCTTTCCCACATATCCCCACACCATCATCCCCTACACATTCCTTGCCTTCCACAACAAGACCCATCTTCCCTACATCCCTAGTATCTCACGGCTGTACCATTCTTTGCAGAAAATTTTGAAATCAAGATTTCTTTAATCCTCACCCAAAATCCCTGTTTCCTAAGTCTAAACCATACCCATACCTGATAGCCCCTTAGAATCCCTTTTCTTTCAATCTTTTGTATCAA
Organism: Platanus orientalis; assembly: GCA_025762735.1. NCBI lineage: Eukaryota > Viridiplantae > Streptophyta > Magnoliopsida > Proteales > Platanaceae > Platanus > Platanus orientalis. Next base: position 9,026 of record JAOXJP010239229.1, on the reverse strand, counting down.
AGTAACCCTTCTTAGTGAGCTGAAGTAAACTTTGGACTGTTCTTTGACTTGTACTGCATCACGTAAAGTGTCCTCTTTCCATTTACATATTCTCTATTAGCTGCTGCCTATACTTGTGGTGTGTTTCCCTGACCTTAAGAAGCCTTACAATCATTGTTTTCCACACTTATTGTTTGCTGTCCAGCCACCCAACTTTATTGATTAACCCCTTGATACTCACTTTTAGCAAGTTTTCAATCATTATTTGTTTGCTAATGCCTTAGTTAGTTGATAACTTTAATTTTGCATGATGAGTTCTTAGCTTTTTTTCATTTTATTAGGTTCTTATCTTGTTTAGTTTAAGTTAATTCATCACTTAAACTTTTCTTTTGATCCTTTCAAGGCTATTGATAGAATATAAATCTTGTTTAAAATTATTGATTTGTGGATCTCTTCAATTTCTTGACATACATACCACATCAATGCTACTCCATGGGTTCATCGAATCAAGCTTGCAAAGTTAGCATGTAGAACTTAGCTCTGACACTAGTTTGATGTAGGATGACTTACAAGCCCCCATAGATCTGTAGGTTATGGGCCCAAGTAAAGAGTTCAAAAAAGAGATAACAATAAGTCCAACCATTAGAAACATCCAAACAGTACACTGAGTAGTAATAAAATTCCAGATTCCAGACCACATAAAGTATGAAAATCAAGGATAGATTTATCCAATCAAGGAAAACTTTGTAGAAATGGAAAAGGTCAAGTAAAGAAGAAATACACTAAATCTAAGATTCAACAAACTAGTGAAGGGTGCTTAAAACCTTATAAATTCAGGTTTTTTTTTATGTGATTTTAACCCAGAATATAGGATCAGTGCTATCAGATTTGGTGGGATTTTCCCCCGCTCATGGTCTTGTCGTGCGTACGGCAAAATTGGTTCATTTTCTCGATATAGAGATGAGTTGCAGGAGGTGGCGTGTTGGCAACTTCTTTCCTCTTCCGAGATGGCACCGCTGCCTCGGGTTGGAGATGACTGTGTTTCAATGGATCCTACGAAAAAGAGTGTTCTTGATGGTGTGTGAGACTTGAACAAGGTAAATGAAGGAAATGGAATCAAGATGGTCAAATTGCCTTCTTCTAGTAAGGATGGTTCAGATTGGTTTAAGGTGGGCCACAAGGGAAAAGTTTTTCGAGATTCGAACACTAATTTTATTCCTTTGGAGTTCGTGGGCCTGGAGGGTATCCTGGCTCGACCATTTGATGTGGGTAACCCGGCCTCTGTTATGCCTGGCTCTGGCCTAGTGGGCGACCCATTCAGAAAAGAATGGCAGATCATTAGGCTTAGAAAGGAGGGTGGGCTTGGTGGTTCTGAGGCCCCCTAATGTAGGGTTTAGGCCATTGTTCGCTAATAGGGTCCAAGCCCATGTGACGAGGGCACTTGCTGAGAGTGTAGTTTCTTCTTCTCCCATGCCCTCCTTAACACCAGCAATTGTATGTCCAGAGATTTTGTTTGGTGGTGAGCTTCACCAGCACGACGTGGTGGAAGATGAGATCATGGCTAACGTTGGTGAGGTTACAGCTCGTGTGAGGTTTGAGAATTCTCTTAGGAAGGGTGTTTTTGACATGATGGCATCTCAGTATGACTGGGATTCTCTGGTGGAGGATTTGACTTCTTATTCATCGAAGGATGTGGAGGTGTTAGAGGATTGGGAGATGCTTGGTGGAGAGGACGTTCATTGCATGTACCCTACAAAGGCGATGAATGATGCGAGCTCCCCAGGTGATGGGGTTGGGCATCAACCTTTGGGGACTTCGGCTCTAGCGTGGATGGGTTCTATGCTAGTGCCTGGATCAATTCTCAATATTCTTGTGGGCATATCGATGGATACGAACTCTCCAAAAGCCTCTGATTTTTGGTTCCTTGCTCTTCTGTCGACCCTAGGGTGTCTTCAGAAGTTTTGGTCGCTATTAATCCTGGTGGGTCATCCAAGTTAGGGATCTTTCAATCGATGGATGATCTCATAATGCGGGATGGCTTGGACCCTGAGATATTAAGTAGGGAAAGGGATTGCTCTTCCTCGTTATGCTTCCTTGGCCAGGAAAATTTGATGATTTGCTAGCCCCCTCACCAGGTACGTTCAATTAAGTAGTTGCATTTTGTTTATAATTTCCAACTCCTGCCCATTCGTCGGTCATGTGCAAGTTTTCTAAGCCAAAACTTAAGGATGATTTTTTTTTATCATTGAAAATGACAGTGATTACCTGGATCCAAATCTTGACAGGGGATGGGAATAAACAACTGGTGGTGTATGAAAATCATTTACTAGTGGGGGAGGGTGAGAGTTTGTTGTGGACTGAGTCGGTGGCTGATTTTTTGGTGTTGCAGGAGGATATAATGGATTCGAAAATAGGTACCCCAGAACATCTTAGGCATAAAGATCATTTTTCTAGTATGGGTGTGATGGAAAGAGATGCGGTGTTAGCTGATTGGGTGTTCAATAAATTATGGGAATTTGGCACCTTTTGGGTTTATCTTATAAGGGCTTTGAAGAAGAGATTTTAGGTTTATTTATAAGGATAGTGCTGAAAAGGGAGAGGAGCTTTAATGGGGGAATCAATTTGATGTTGTGCAAGAGGCTAAAAAATGAATAAAGAAATTGGAATATAATGTTAACTATGAAAGAAAGGATGGGGGTTTGAGTGTGGGGGGATCAAGGAAAGGAAAGGGTTTATTGCGATGTGTTCATGGATCTTAAAATTTTATCTTGTAATGTTAGAGGGATGAGGAACAGGGATAAGAGAGTTATCATCAATCAAAACATTTTGGAGGAGAATCTTGACATTGTCTGTTTGCAAGAAACCAAGATTACGGTGATGAATGACAGGCTGGTTAAAGAGGTTTGGGGTCTCAGGCCATGTGCTTGGCTTGCTCTTCCTTCATGGGGGGCTTCTAGGGGTATCCTTCTCATTTGGGATGTGGATAAAGTGGATATTTTAGACCACGAGTTTGGGGCTTTTTATGTTTTAGCCAAGTGTAGGCTGAAGTGGAAAGTGGAGGAATGGGTGTTTGTGGGGGTTTATGGTCCAAATGTGAGATCTGAGGTGGATGACTTTTTGCTTGAGTTAGATGATGTTATGGCCCGTTGGGAGCTGCCTTGGTGCATTGTGGCAATTTCAATCTGATAAGATTTCGTTCGAAAAGGTGTGGGGATGATTGGAATGATCCTAGAATGAGAAAATTCAATGTCATTATTGATAGATGGCATCTGATTGACACTCTTCTAAAAGGGCCCAAGTTTACGTGGTCTAGCTTTCATCTTAATGTCAGTCTGAGTAGACTTGATCACTTCCTTTATTGTGGGAGGTGGGAAGATTTGTTTTCGGACCGTTCTCTATCGGTTTTGTGTAGAACCACCTTGGATCATGTCCCTATTGTGTTGCATTGGTGTAGGATAACTAGGGAGCCTATGTCATTGAAGTTTAAGGAAATGTGGTTTTTTGAGCTAGATTTTATGGAGGTTGTGAAACAAGAGTGGAACACAATGGAGTTTTCGGGCAATCCGAATAGGTAATTTTCTCTTAAGCTAAAATATCATAAATGTCAGTTAAAAGCTTGGAATAGGAATTCGGTCACTTCTCTTAAGTTGGAATTGGAGAATTGTAAGAGTAGAATTTGTTAGACTTACTTGAGGAGTCTTAGCAGCTTTCTTTTGTGGAAAGAGATGAGAGGGAGGGCTTGAGGGATTCTTCGAAAACCGCTTTGTTGGAGGAGGTTTTTTGGCGGTAGAGATCTTGGGTAAATTGGTTAAAAGAAGGGGATCGCAACACAAAATTCTTCCACAAGGTGGCCTCTTATTGGAAAATTTTCAAAGAGATCCATTGCCTTTACATCAATGGAAGGTGGTCTCAGGATCAGAGGGAAATCATAAATGAGGTCGAGAATTTCTATGAAAAGCTGTATAAGGAGGACTAGTCTGTTAGGTCAAGGCTAGATGGTATGGAGTTTGATCGAATCTTTACAAGTGATAGATCCATGCTTAAGAGATGGTTCTCTAAGGATGAGGTATGAGATGTTCTTTCGAGAATGAAAAGTGACAAGGCTCCAGGGCTAGACGGGTTTCGATTTCCTTCTTCCAGAAATGTTGGGATATTGTTAAAAAGGATCTATTGGATGTGCTTGATGAATTCTATTACTCGGAAGAACTCTATGAGCATCTGAATGATACTTTTCTTATACTAATCCCAAATTGTCATGATGCAAAGGAGCTGAAAGACTTTCATCCAATTAGCCTTTTAAGCATTGTTTATAAGATCATTTCTAAAGTGCTGACTTCCAGGCTAAATTGGTCATGGAAGGAATTATTGCCTAGCCCTAGAGTGCCTTTGTTGAAGGAAGGCAAATCCTTGATAGTATTTTGATTGCAAATGAATGCATTGAGAACAGAAGGCTTCGTGGTAAAAATGGTCTAATTTATAAATTGGATTTGAAAAAGGCCTACGATCATGTTAACTGGGAGTTCCTAGACTACATCCTAAGTAGAATGGGTTTTGGGGCAAAGTGAAGAAATTGAATTTTTTATTGCATCAGAACGGTGAAATTCTCAATCTTAGTGAACGACTTCCCTACGGGCTTCTTTCGGAGTTCTAGGGGCTTGGGACATAGAGATCCTTTTTCCCCCTTTCTTTTCATTATGGTTTCTGAAGTCTTAAGTAAGATGATCAGAAGAGCAAAGGAGGAGTATGTTCTAGGCTTTCAAATTGGTATGGATAGGTGCAGGATTTTTCATCTGCAATTCACGGACAATACCATGATTTTTTGTGATGCTAATGAGAATCAATTGGGTTATTTGAGGTGTATCATTTGTTGTTTTGATGTGGTATTAAGATGTTCCAAATTGGAGAGGTGCCAAACATTAGAGATTTAGCTTGGATTTTATGGTGTAAAATTGGTTCTTCACCCGCATCCTATCTAGGGCTTCCTCTAAGGGCTAGTTTCAAATATAAGATGGTATGGGATACGGTGGTGGAAAGAATTTCTTTGAGATTTGACTCATGGAAGGCGACTTTATTGTCAAAGGGCAGAAGACTTACCCTCTTGAAATCCACTTTTGCCTCTATTCCAAACTACTACCTTTCTTTGTTAACTATCCTTGGATCGGTGGCTAATGACATTGAGATTAATTCCACAATTTCCTATGGAATGATTTGGAGGAACATCACTAGTATCATCTAGTGGATTGGAAGTCTATTTGCAAACCTCTTGGATGCGACGGTTTGGGCATAAGATCAATTAAGGACCACAATAAAGTTATGTTGGCCAAGTGGCTTTAGAAATTCAAAGTGAAAAAGGAGAGTTTATGGCGTCGGGTAGTGGTTGTTAGATTTAGTGCGGCTTCTTCATGGGATACTTAGGAGGTTTCGGTTGGGCATGGTTGTGGGCTCTAGAAGTCCATTCAGAAGGTAAAGGATATTTTCTAGAAATTCATTCACTTCAAACTTAGCTCTATGAGGGAGATTAGGTTTGGGGAAGATAGATGGATTGGTGATATTCCTTTGAGGGACGTGTTTAGGAACCTTTATTCTTTAACCACAGATCCTATGGGAAGGGTATCTGAAGCCTTTGATGAGGAGAATAACATTTGGAGGCTGCGACTAAGCCGAAATTTGAATGATTGGGAGATTGATGATTTTTGTAGGTTGTTAAAGATGCTTAAAGCTTTAAATCCTAATCCTTCGAGGGGGGATAATTAGGAATGGGTCATCTCAAAAAAATGTATCTTTACCCCCAAAATCTCTCTATTTGGAATTGCGTGGCTTTAGGGTTCGTTCGTTTCCACTTAATGGCATTTGGTTTTCGGGCATTCCATTAAAATTGACTTTATGTGGAATGTCTTAATTGATAAGATTCTCACCCTTGACCACTTTCAAAGTAGGAGTTGGAATTTGGCAAATAGATGTGTTATTTGCCTAAAAGAAGAGTCTGTGGATCATCTTTTTGTTCATTGTGCTATGGGGCATGATGTTTGGAAGTTTTTTCCTTTCCCACCTTAATATTTTGTGGTCCTTCCCTTCTCACTTCCATGAGCTAATTTCAGGTTGTTGGATCTGGGATTTATACAGCCTTCCTTCAATCATTTAGGCTTATCTTCCGGGGGTTATTTGCTTGGGGACTGTGGAAGGAAAGGAATTCAAGAATATTTGATGGCAAGTCGAGGAGCTACGAGGAGATCCTTCTCTACATTCATAATACTTTGTTGGATTGGATCTCTATTACCAATGAGTTTGATGAAATGGAGTGGGATTCCATTTGGTGTCAGTAGTTGTTTTGGTTTTTTTGGTGGGTTTCTTTCTTTTTTTGCTGTTTTTGCTTTTCTTCACCCTCTTGGTAAGGATCTTTTTTTTTGTTTCCCCTTTGTTCCCTTTTCATTTCTTAATAAAGTTTATCCATTTTACCTCTAAAAAAAGGTATAAAATCTAGGTTTTAAAACAATAATCAAGTGAATAGGACTCTTACGATAAGTAGCAGCATGTAAATCATACCATCAACAACTCAGACTTACAGTAATAGGTATTAGATTTTACAAGAAACCTAGGTTTTACAAGAAACAAGTCTAACTGATGGACATGAGTACATAGAAACCTAGAAAACAACAACCTTTATCTTGTGCGGGCAAGAACAGTAATAGGTATTAGATTCTAGTACTTATCTGATGTCAACAGAGTGTTTGATAATAGTTTTAATGTAAAATGTGTACTTGTCAATTCCATTCCAAAATGTAAGAGTACATGATAAAGGTAGTGGTCATTCTAAGTCTTACATGTATGTAAAAGTTGCAATATTCTCTAGTCATGTAAATCTAAGTCAAAATCCAGAAAAGCTTCACAAGGAACACATCTCATGAAGCCGGATGAAGAAAGACCACAAGTGCAAATACTTGAAACTGCCAAAGTCAAACATGCAAAAGAAGTCCAAGCTCTAAAGTCAAAGCCACCTCGAGAAGCCAATATTGTGCAAAAAGGTAAAATTCAAATGATGGCTGGTAAGTGGGTAAAGGAAAAATACAAAACTTAGGTTAGTTTAGATTGACCTACCCTGAGCCTTAGAGAAAGGCCTCTCACAGTCTTGTGAGAAAGAGCAAAAATATAAGTTAAATTTTAGAAGGGATCCTGATCAGGTAGAAAGGGCTTAATTGATCAGAGGTGTAATCAATTAGAAACAGCCTAATCGATCACAAAATTGATTTTAATCGATCAAACAGTGAGAAGTTTTTGTAGACATTGTTTAGAGTAATCCTCAAATCGATCAAGGAATTTCCTGTTTGATGAGAGGTCTGATCAATCAATGGGTTTTTTATCGATCAGACTTCCTAATCAATCAAGAGTGGCAGAAAAGAAAATCCAGCTCGCGAATTTTCTCAACGGCTCTATTTTTTACCATTGAAAAAATAAAGACTTTAGAGCAAGGTTTTTCTCCTCTATAAATTGGGAACAACCGCCAATGGTTTTGACAAGAATTCTACATTGAATACTATATGCAAATGCTTGAAGATTCTTGAAGTTCTATAGCCTAGAATGAGAAAAAAAAAGAGACAAAGAAGAGAAGAGAGAGAGGAAGAGGGACTTGGGAAATCATATTAGAGAGTCACCTTCTATGTACGAGTTATTTTATTTATATTATGTAGAGTTGGTACACCATAGTATATGGTATCTTGTACATGTACATGTAAATAATACTTCTAACAATACTACCCTCTATGTAATGTATCACAACAATCCCCCTCAAGCTAGTGAATATATATATATATCACTCCCAACTTGTCTACAATATATGAGAAATGACAATTGTTGAACCCATTTGTGAAGATGTCTCCAAGTTGATATTTCGTTTAAAAAAAAAAAGAATATAAATGCAGCCAGACTTAATATGATCCTTAATAAAGTGTCTATCAATCTCTACATGCTTTGTTCTATCATGTTGAACTTGGTCATGTGCAATGATGATAGCTTTCTTATTATCACATAGGAGGTTCATTGGACCTGTCACAGGAAATCCCAATTCATCAAGCAACTTATTTTACCATAGGAATTCACAAATCCCATTAGCCATATAACGAGATTCTGTTTCAGCACTAGACCTTGCCACCACGGATTGTTTCTTACTGCGCCATGTAACAAGATTGCCCCAAACAAAGGAACAATACCCTAAGGTGGACCTTCGTTCAGTCAAGAAACCTGCCTAATATGTATCAGAATATGCTACCACAACTGCTCTCTGATGATCATATTTATACATAATTCCATTCCCTGGGCACCCCTTTAGGTATTTCATAACTTTGTATACAGCTTCCGTACGCGTTTGAGTGGGGGCATGCATGAACTGACTGATCACACCCACTTCATATGTTATGTCAGGTCTGGTTAAAGATAAGTAAATTAGATGCCCAACAAGTCGTTGATATCTACTTTCATCAATCAACCTCTTGTTGTCACCTTTGTTCAGCATGTGATTTGCTTCAATAAGGGTAGCACATGGTTCACATCCCATCATTCTTGAGTCCTTCAGCAGATCAAGAACATTCCTTGTCGAGACTTAGCCACCTCCTATGCACATATAATATAAATGTAGCAGCCAATTAGTCATTCTCCAAACACTAAACATGAAAATCCCTACAAATAATTCCCTTCATAACACATGACTTTTTCCTTAACATGTTATACAATGATTATTTGATTAAACCACAAATGTTTGAGTTACGGAAATGCCTAATGTACACCTTCCTGTGCATTTATCTTCAAGGTCCCTTGTTATAAAAGGAGTATACAGAATTCATCAATGAAATTTTTATGGGAACTGAGACACAATAAAAATGATCATTTGGTCAAGTGGGATATAATGAGTAGATTTAAAAAGGAAGGTGGTCTAGGAAAGAAGAAAGAAAGGATGTCACCTTTTTAGAAAACTGGTTATGATGTTCACTTGTGAGTCTATTTGGAGTGAGCAGTTGCTTTGTTGTGTTTTGGGGTTTTTTTTTTCCTTTTCCTTT
>JAOXJP010239192.1:0-23441 GCA_025762735.1 Platanus orientalis | reverse complement strand
TGTAGCAGCCCTATAAGTGATGTGTCCAGCATCACCCATAGCTGTAAACTTTTAGGTCTACAAGAACTGGATAATCAAATCTCTCCACACATTCTAATGTGTCTAACATCCTACTATGTTATCTGAGGACCACCTATCTCATCTCATGAGATCAAATAATTACCTATATAAAGAAACAAATACAAGTGATGATAGAATACATAGTTATTATATATTTTACGTGAATGGCTTTGTCAGGACACACATTTCCAATAGATGGTCTCTTTTTGTTAGCCTAAGAGCCAGGTGTTGCATGCTCGGTTGAAGTTGCTGAGTGCTTAGTAGCTCGTAGTGTTATCTCAAAATCCTTGATCTTGGGGTGAAAAGGATCGTCTTAATCGGGGATTCTCAGTTTATTATCTCTTGTATTTGTCCTTTAGAATTTAAATGTTTGATTAACAATTGTAAATCTTTTAAAAAGGATTATAAGGAGGCTTCTTTCTCTTGGTATAGCCGGTTTGCAAACATGGTTGCACATGAGTTAACCTCCTTTGGTTTAAGTTCTCCTTTTGTCTCGATTTGGCTGAGATACCCTCCATGATTAGTGGTAGCTTCTCTCTCTGATGTAATGGCCTCCAAGGGCTTTGATCTTGGTTACTTTTCTTCTATATATTTATTTTACTTACCAAAAAAAAAACTTGGTCTTGATTGGGTGCACGTGGGAATGTTCCTAGATTCGGTCATAAGCCTATTTGGAAATAGGTTAATTACATATTGCACACCTATAGTTCCTAACAATATACAATCCCCACCCCCTCATCTAATGGAAATCATGGTTGTTAAAATCAAGATCCTACGTAGGATCAATGAGGGACGTGGTCGATCGGATTGAGAATTGTAAGATTCTACCTTCCATTAAAAAAATAAAGTGAAAATTTACCAGTAATAATGATATATGTTAAAGAATCATTAAAAGAAAATGGATAAAATTTAACATAGTGTAACTTCTATACTCTACATCTCTAGTAACTAAAAAAATATTATACTTTTTTCAACACAAATTACCCAAAAGTTAATTAGTTAGTTACCAAATTATAGTGATTTCAAAGTTCCAACACCACAATAACAAAATATATTAAATTAACTAAGTGGATTCATACTAGATGGTTCATGTATCCATCATTAACCACTAGGATAATAACAAGTCCAAATCTTTTGAATAGTTTTTTCAACATCTTTGCTGAAAAACAAATCGTAATGTGCCACCTAGACTCTTATTTAATAAGTCATAAGTGGTATTAATTATTTCAATAATTCATCCCTCTAACATCGTTTGTTTTGTAAGATAATTTTTTTATTTAGGTGTCTAGGGTTTTTTAATGAAGACGCCAAAATGAAAGAAACTTTTTCTTGTTTCTCACTTTTAAGTGTTGAAATATTTTCAAATTTTGAACGGAAATTGCTTTATTTCCAGAAACATAAATAAAACAATCACTTACCTAAAATTGAGGAGTGAATGATGACAACCTAACCCACCTTCCTTATCTCTCATAGACGTCCAAGAGTGGGTTAGGGTTGCCACACAACCCTCTCTCCCTCTATAAATAAGCATGAATGAACGAAATATAGTGATTTTTGCTTTAGGGTTCTTATAGAGAAGATTAGAGAAAGAAAAAGAGTTAAGGGATCTTTTTGTGCATTTTCCAAATATTTTCTTTGACAAGGAAGAACGAGTCATTTTACACTTCATCTTCTTTATCTCCCTTTCTTCCTTCTATCTTCATATTCAATTCTTAAACTTGATTATCTTCCTTGAGAAGAATGTAGCCTTGAGTTCTTGTAACCAAGACTATTTTGAATCCGCACTCTCTTTTGAGAAAGATCGTTTGATTCATTTGAGTACCATCCTCTTGAGATCCAATATTTTCCTTGAAAGAAAGCACCTTGATTTTTTTGAGTGATCTCTGTTTGAGAAAACCGTTTTACAACATCATTATGATGTCTGATTTTTTACAAAACTAAAAACCCTATGATTTATTGGGCTTTAAGAATACAATGAGATATCATTTATCTTTGCCAAATAGTGCAAATATGTAGAAAGACAAGAGTTCTATCAAAGTTAGATTGAATCTCAGAGTTAACTTGGTCATAATCCCTTGTATGTTATTGGGAGGCCTCGACTACCTTCAAGAAACGTCATAACAACACCTTTTATGCTTGGATGAGTAAGTTAACTAATCCATAAAATTGAAGAAGACAAAGAATCTTGAAAAAAATTAGTAAATAACTATTTGTCGATTGAACTGCAACTAGACTCATCTATCACGATTGGAAATTGATCGCGATTGAATGGCGCATTGCGATTGGATTGAAGTTTGGGACTGACTAGTGGTTCTTGACAATTTGGGTGATCTGTGATTGAAAAGGTCACTCACGACTGAACTGGCATCTGCAATTGAACTGCACATGGCGATTGAATTATGTTCCACGATGATCCTCATTCATGAAAGAGTTTATGAATTTGTTCAAAATATAGTTAACTAGTACGTGTGTACATAATTTGATCACTTAGCATATTAGGAAATTACATTAGAATGAAAGTAAGGAGAAGATCCATAGTAAAGTGAAATGCAAGAATTAGAAAGCACCTTATGCCAAAACTCAACGTAATCAAATAAACAACAAAAATGAGTATAGGTGAATACAAATTAAACATGTAGGTGAGATAATGATTATTGAATCATGAGACGATTTAAATTTTCCTTTTCCAATTGATTAACAAGCCACTAGAATTAGATAGATTAAGGGTATGAGATCATTAGTTTAGAATTGGGTTATCAAGTCGTATGGTCCGTATGGTCCTCAATGTTGAAACATACGGTTGTCAAGGCCTGACCATGTGATCATTAGGGTTGCTACGTATCATGTGGTTAGGCATTTAAACGGTTGATTAGAATGACCACGAGGTTGCATAATCCCACATTTGCATGATCACTAATGTAACCATATGTCACGACTTTAGTCACCACATGGTCACTACTTTGGTGACCTCCTAGTAGGGCTATCAATTGGTCCGGCTGGCCTGAAGCCTGATTTGGCCTACCCGAAATACTTCGTATTTCAGGCTAAGCAAGTTAAACTTTGGGCTAGGCTAGGCTCGGGCCCAAATACTAGGCCCGAAGTGATTTTTAGGTTGGACTTAGGTCCAAACTTTAATAGCCAGAAGTTTGCATATAATAAGAGGCCAGAAGTCTAACCCAAAATTAGTGAGCCCAATTTTTTAATCTGAGTGACATTGTCCTAAAGTCCATCTTGAAGTGTATAAATTCTAAATGATTTATTTTATAAATTTAATTTTTAAAGCCCATGGGCCCAAGTCAATTTGATATCTTTCATATATTTGATATTTAAAAGCCCATGGACTCAAATTTAATTTAAATTTCTGTGCGGTTGTTAACTTTGAGCCAGCCCGAACTCATCCTTAAGCCTGGTTTATTAAATAGGGCTGGGCTCAGACAGTGGGTACCAGGCTGAGTTCGGGCTTGGGTTGGGTATGAGCCCATGCATTTTACTTTGGGCTGGGCACCGGTTGGCCTTGGCCGAGCCCAACCCGGCCCGATTGACACCCCTACCTCCAAGATACTACTTTGGTGATTGCCGATCACTGCTTTGGTGACTTCCGAGTGACTACTTGGTAACAACTTAGTCACTACTTTGGTGACTGTCTAGTCATGGAGGATGACAACTACTGTCACTAAATGTCTAGGGCCGCATGATCGCCGAGGAGAACCTGTTAAGAAACCACCCAAGAGCTTCATTTTAGTAAAAAATGGATGCTAAAACACACGAAACTTAGGGAAATGAAATCCTACATCTGATACATTTAAAATAATAACGATTCCTATATAAATTTACCTAAACATGCAATATTTTTTTTAGAAAACATACAAAAATGTAAAGAAGACAGAGAATAAATAAAATGGAGGTAAAGGTGTTTACCTCCTTATGGTGTACATATTTCAAAGGGGAAGGGTTTGTGTTCGCCTCACCTATTTACGCTAACCTCTAATGGGGTCAGGGGAGCGGACACATCAGCATCGAAAAGTGATTCACACTTTTTGGGGGCCATAAAGCACTTATTGGCGCTGATGTGCCCGCCCCCTAACCCCCAACGGAGGTTAGCATAAATAGGGGAGGCGGATACAATCCTCCATGGTTTCAAAGGATCTTTTTTTAATATAATCAGAGAAGATCTCCCTTAGATAGCTTCTAGGTGTTCTAAAAGGGAAGAAAACTAAGGAAAAAGAGTGGAGAGAAAAGGAACTAAAGTTGATGTTAGATCTAAGGTTGTAGAGAAAATGGAGCTATAGTTTGAGAGAAAAGGGAGCTAGGGCTTGACCCTCCTTAGCTATGGGAGAAACCAAGTGTGTGTTTGCAATGATGGTAGATATCTATTTACTAGAAATGAGGGAATCAAAATGAGTTCGGAATTTTTTTAAAAGGTGATCAGGGGCATGTTGATCATTTTAACATTTTTTCTCACAACGCCATCTTTTGGAGGGGTTTTCTACATGTCAATTCTAAGATTGCCTATTGGACTAATTTAAGAGTCAATTCCATCCAAAAGGGAGCGTAAAAATCCTCCAAAGCTTGAGCCAAAATTAGGTGCTAACAGTTATAATTAGGTTGATCTTATTCTTGATTAATTTCTTCGTATGAGCAATACCCAAAAAAGAAAAGAAGAAAGTAGGAATGCCCACTATGGGCCCTGATCACTTAATTTGCATCTCTTAGAATTTGCATTCTTAATTCTAAAAAAAAGAAAAAGAAAGACTCTGAGTTTGCAACTAGAGTGCCTATGGCTACCAAATCACCTTATGTACCTCACAAGATTAATAAGGTCCGGTCCGACCTTTTTTACCAATTAATTATCAAGTGGCATTGGTTTCATGCATTGGTACATTTTAATTGTTAAAGAATTGATTTTTTATAGAATCCCCCGAATGGTACAAATAGAATTTGAATGTAAGAATTTATTGAAGGTAAAGTGATTATATTTATTGAAATATTGTTTGTATATCTATCATGGAGTTCATGTTTTGGTGTTTTTTTTTTTGGGACTCTTCCATGGGACTCACTAATATTGTAATGTTATGTTTGGTAACCCTCCAAAGAATGAATTATTCTCTTTTTCTTATTCTTTTGATTAAAAAAATGGAGAAAAAGAGGAGAATGCATTCTTTATAAAGTTACCAAAAACACACTAACTCACCACTTTTCTCATGTTTATAGGCATACAAATGGATGGGTTTCACCTAAAAGATTGCATAGCCAAAAAATCAGCATAATAGGATATTTTCTATGTATTAGTTTCTGGATATTAAAAGGATACAAGGTAGGAATCCATCTGTTCAAATTGATTTTTGGTCTAGTTAATCCCTTAGGTGCTTAATACCTTTATGTGGGACACATGGTTATAAGACCTTAGACTGTTTATTGTGTCTATTCCAGACCCAAGGTATTGCTTCTAATTTTGATTTGAGTATCAAGCACCCGATCCTTTACCCAATTTTAACTAGTTGAGGCATGACATCACCTGTGCTGTACACTTCCCCTCTATTATCGGATGATATTTGAAAAGAACATAAAAAATTGATTCACTTTCACAGTACTTCAGATACCTTGGTAGGTTTTCGGTGCTTTCATCTTTAGGCAATTCTTTTGAATTAGGCACAGCCTAAATATAACCATAAATCTTTTGCTCTTTTCACCCAATCATCATATGGCTAAAGGTACCTAATTAATCTAGTAGTCCTTGTTATATAAATGGTAGATATTAGGTGGTGAGCAACTCTTGAACCCCAATCTCTTGTATCTGATCAATAGACCCTCTCTTCTTGCATTTAGTATGTAGATTGGGAAAAAATTAGGCGAAAATGAATCTCGTGAGAACTGTGCAAATGGCACCAGGGTGCAGACACATCAGTGCCGAAAAGTGATAAGTGCCTCCCAAAATATGTAAATCACTTTTCTGTACTGATGCGTCAACCCCTCTGTTGCTGTTTGCACAGTTCTCACAAGATTTGTTTTCACATAATCCAAGAAGGGGGTATGAATCATCTCTAATCTAATTGAAGAGATACATAACACCATTAGGCAATCAACACAAGACACAATGCTTGACAACGAGTGTCTGGCTAATTATACATGGTTAAACGAGAATCTTATAGTAAATGGCCAATAAATATGTACCTATGTGTTTATCAAAGTACCCTTTGTTAGGCATCATATTGGGTTGTTTATCTCTACAATCAAATTAGAGATGATTGAAACTTCTTAATCACATACCTTCCCATGGGTTCCCATCAGCTCTAGTTCAAGTGGAGAAATATCACTCCAATAGCAATCAAAGTGTGACACGTCCCCCAACTAAAGTGTCTTTTAATACAAGACGGGTTTTATTAGTAAATAAATACCTTTTGTTAGGCATCATGTCACAGTTTGGAATGGTATCAAGGTGGTATCTCTCACTCCAGAGATTATTATCATTGTTATTATTATTATTATTGTTGTTTTGGTGTAATTCCAGAGATTTTTTGAATCCTGTAATTAAGAACTAAGTTGTAGGTTTGAATATGACTCCTGATCGCAAGAACAAGAAAGAGGAGCTCTTGCATAAATGAGGATGCAACATGTGGTGAGAAAAAGTTTAAAGGATTTTAAATTTAACTTTCACCCGTGTCACATCCTCGTCGAGACTTAGTATGACTTCACTCCAGTTTGAATGGAGAAATACCACTCTAGTACCAATCAATGAATGACACAATGCCTAACAAAGTTGTCTTTGGTAAATAAACATAGTCAACTAAGGGTATTTCAGTAAACAATAATTAACAATTACCCTTTGTCAGGTGTCGTGTCACACGTTGGGCAAATGATAGGGTAGTAGAAGTAGAATTTGTTAGATAAGAGGAGATGATTCGAACCCAGGTTTTGTCTGTGGAAGAAAGCCTAATGACAATTTCTTTTACTTTTTAATTTATCGCGATAAATTGAATTTCAGATAAACTACGTGACACGAACCGCCGTAACGGGCCCTGAAGAAACCCTAGAACTGAATCTGGTAGCGGAAAGATAAGGGCAGAATAGTAATAATGCTTATTACAACTAAAAATGATAATTTATTATAATAGAAAAAAGATGGATACAGATTGGAGTCTCAGCTGTGCATCGTCTTTTCTACTCATTTCTGCTACTGCTTCTCTGTTCGAGGGTTTCAGAAATTCGTCTTCGCGTTCGCATTTCTGATCCTTATCGTGTTCCAGAGATCTATCTCGGGAGGTTCTATTAAAATCCATGTAAGTTTTTCTGTATTCTTCACTGGTGATTTCGGTTTAGATTACTGGTCTGAATTTTTTTGATATAGGTTTTTGGATGACTTTTTTTTTATAGAATTGATGTTCATGTGAATTTTCTTCTGTTATTTGGAATCAAGACTGAAATTTTAACTCCGATTTAGATTTTCAGTCATCCTTCCCTAATTAAGACTCCTTTTTTAGGGTTTTGATCATTTTTTTTTTTGGAAAGAAGGTAGTTAAGGTGCAGACTTTTCAAGTGAACATTGAATTTTTTAAATTGATTTGAGTTCCTTTGATCCTGCTCTGATACTGCTATTCTTATTGATTCATTTGATGCGCTTTGATCTGTGTTTTTGTCCTGGCTAGTTTATATTTATACTTGTTGATTCTGCCTTTTAGGTTTGTGTGGAATATGTTAGGTCTTTTTCATTATCTTTTTTTATTTTTCGTCTAAATATCTTTTTCTTTTTTCTTTTTGGGTCAAGTTAATCCCTAGAGAGTTAGTATGATTTATGTTAGTTTCTGGCAGTCCAGATCTGTAATTCTTTCTGATTGGTGATATTGCCTTTCATTCTACTATGCTCCCGTTTGGCTCATCAGAAATAGCAGTAGGTGCCATTTTCAGTCAACGTATTGTTTGTTTCCCTCAAAATGATTCTGAGAGGACCTCTGCCTAGCTTGTTTGAGTTGAAAGAGTTTGTTATCTGCCATGCCTTTTTCTATGAAATATATTTAGTTCAGATTTATTTGCGACATTTGCTACCGAATCCAGGTTGTTTGAATAACAATGGAGTTCTTTGATATGGTTTCGCCATTTCTCAAGTTTAAGGCACGGTGTCATAACTTAGAAAAAAAGGTGATTTTGTTTTGAATTATGCTGTCCAAGTTGATCTTTTACCCTTTTAACTTGGCCATTTTGGGTTTGATTTGGGATTGGGATTAGTGTTGTGCGGAAAACCTAGATTTGGGATTGTATGCAACAAAATAGAAGAGAGAAAATAACGCAAAAGGCAACCACACAAAGAAGAAGATGATTTAGATGGTTCGGCTTGAAGCTTACCTCCATGGGCAAAAACGGCGAGAGAGATTTCACTATGATCGGAAAAAAGATATTACAATGAACAGTGCAGCGGCATGAAAATCAAGAAACCCTTAATATAAACCCCCAAAACCCTATTCTCCACAGGTTGGATCTATAAACAGGTCATATTCGGGTTTTTTCGGGATTGTCATCCGGGTTACGTCTCGGGTTGAATTTCAAGACATTAACCCAACAATTAGGAATAATCTGTTATAATGGTCTTACTTACTTTAATTTCATTTAATTTATTGGACTTGTGTTGGTTTAGATACAAGATGGCAATGGAAGTAACTCAGATGCTTTTGAATGCACAAGCCGTAGATGGTACAGTGCGGAAGCACGCGGAAGAAAGCCTAAAACAGTTTCAAGAACAAAACCTTGCCAGTTTCCTGCTGTCTCTTTCTGGGGAATTGGCAAATGATGATAAGCCTGTTGATAGCCGTAAATTAGCGGGTTTGATTCTTAAGAATGCATTGGATGCCAAAGAACAACATAGGAAGTTTGAGCTTGTGCAGAGATGGTTGTCGTTGGACTCAGCTGTGAAGGCTCAGATCAAAACATGCTTGTTGCAGACCCTCTCTTCTCCAGTACTTGATGCTCGGTCAACTGCATCTCAAGTCATTGCAAAGGTTGCAGGTATTGAGTTGCCTCATAACCAGTGGCCAGAGCTGATAGGAACTCTTTTGTCAAACGTTCACCAGCTTCCACCTCATGTCAAACAGGCCACCCTTGAAACTCTTGGGTATTTGTGCGAGGAAGTCTCTTTAGAGGTGGTAGATCAAGACCAAGTAAATAAGATACTTACAGCTGTGGTTCAGGGTATGAGCTCTTCTGAGGGGAACAATGATGTCAGGCTTGCTGCTACCAGGGCATTGTATAATGCTCTGGGCTTTGCTCAGGCAAATTTTACCAATGATATGGAGCGTGACTATATCATGAGAGTTGTGTGTGAGGCAACTTTGTCCCCCGAGGTGAAGATACGGCAGGCAGCTTTTGAGTGCTTGGTCTCAATTTCCTCTACCTACTATGAGAAGTTAGCTCCTTACATCCAGGACATTTTTAACATTACCGCAAAGGCTGTGAGGGAAGATGAGGAATCCGTTGCTCTTCAGGCCATTGAGTTCTGGAGCTCAATCTGTGATGAGGAGATAGATATCTTAGAAGAATACGGAGGTGACTTCAGTGGTGACTCTGATATTCCATGCTTTCATTTTATCAAGCAAGCACTACCTGTTCTTGTTCCTATGCTATTGGAGACACTGCTTAAGCAGGAAGAGGATCAGGATCAGGATGATGGGGCTTGGAACCTTGCCATGGCCGGGGGAACGTGTTTAGGTTTGGTTGCGCGGACTGTGGGAGATGACATTGTCCCACTTGTTATGCCTTTCATTCAAGAGAACATAGAAAAACCAGATTGGCGACAAAGGGAGGCAGCCACTTATGCGTTTGGTTCTATCTTGGAGGGTCCATCCCCAGACAAGCTCACATCTATTGTTAATGTTGCTTTAAACTTCATGCTCAATGCCTTAATGAAGGACCCAAACAACCATGTGAAGGACACCACTGCATGGACTCTTGGGAGGATATTTGAATTCCTTCATGGTTCGACCATGGAGACACCTATAATTACCCATGCAAACTGCCAACAGATAATCACGGTTCTGCTTCAGAGCATGAAAGATGCTCCCAATGTTGCTGAGAAGGCCTGTGGTGCCCTCTATTTTCTTGCGCAAGGTTATGAGGATGTGGACTCATCGTCATCACCTATAACTCCCTTTTTCCAGGACATAGTCCACTCTCTTCTCAATGTGACCCACAGAGAAGATGCTGGAGAATCACGCCTCCGGACTGCTGCTTATGAGACTTTGAATGAAGTTGTGAGGTGTTCGACAGATGAGACAGCTCCCATGGTATTGCAGTTAGTTCCTCTCATTATGATGGAGCTCCATCAGACACTGGAGGCACAGAAGCTCTCTTCTGATGAGAGGGAAAAGCAGAACGAATTGCAAGGCCTTCTCTGTGGATGCTTGCAGGTCATAATACAGAAGTTGGGGGCCTCTGAGCAAACAAAGTATGTCTTCATGCAATATGTGGACCAAATGATGGCCCTCTTTCTGAGGGTCTTTGCTTGTAGAAGTGCCACAGTGCATGAGGAGGCCATGCTTGCTATTGGAGCCTTGGCTTATGCTACAGGCCAAGATTTTCTAAAGTATATGCCAGAATTTTATAAATACTTGGAAATGGGTCTCCAGAATTTTGAGGAGTATCAGGTCTGTGCCATTACAGTTGGTGTGGTTGGGGACATATGCAGGGCATTGGAGGAGAAAATACTGCCTTACTGCGATGGGATCATGACACAACTTCTCAAGGACTTGTCGAGTAACCAGTTGCACCGGTCTGTGAAGCCTCCTATATTTTCATGCTTCGGTGACATTGCCCTGGCAATAGGAGAAAACTTTGAGAAGTACTTGATGTATGCCATGCCCATGCTTCAGAGTGCAGCGGAGTTATCTGTCCATGTGTCAGGTGCTGATGATGAATTAGCAGAGTACACTAATCTTCTAAGAAATGGGATTTTGGAAGCATACTCAGGGATCTTCCAAGGCTTTAAGAACTCTCCAAAGACCCAGCTACTGATGCCTTATGCACCACACATCATCCAGTTCTTGGATAGCTTGTACATGGAGAAAGACATGTGGGGTTATTGGACTCTGTTCCTTTTTGTGTCCTTTTTTTCCTTAATGTCATTTGAAAATTTAGTTGCTGATTTGTCTTTTATTTGTGTTCCCCCAGGGACGATATGGTGATGAAGACTGCAATTGGAGTCCTGGGTGATCTAGCAGATACACTGGGTAGTAATGCTGGTTCCTTGATTCGGCAATCTGTGTCAAGCAGAGAATTTCTAAATGAATGCTTGTCTGCAGATGATCATTTGATTAAGGAATCTGCAGAATGGGCCAAGTTAGCCATCAGTCGAGCCATTTCTGTTTGAGGCTGCCGCCACTCGGTATACTCTTTCTTAGAAGTCCCTGCATGCATTTGGGTGTGTTGAGTTGGGGGTCCGGATTGCATACCATGGGTTGGGTTGTCGCTGTTTTTGCTCAACGTGGAGTCGGGGGTTGTTGGGTTGTAAGTAACTCTTGCATCGGTAACATGGAGTCGGGTCCGTTCTTTTCTCATGGAGGAATTGGGTGGGTGATAACCCAGGTTCCTCTACTAACTTCGCAGAAATGGGTGAGGATCTCCCTTACGAAAGAGGAAAAAAGAAAAAGAATATTGACTTTATGGGATGAATTGGGGAGGGAGGGAGGAGGAGGAGCTGTGATCTATTGGACAGACACAGCTCCGGTCAAATGGTCGTCTTGTCATTGCTACAATGTCCACACTGGTTCTGCTTGTGATCACAGATCAGGAGACCCATCTCACCCAGCTGGTCTTGTCTTCTTCAGACGGGCAAGCAATCATCTTAGATGTTTTGAGTGGTTGACAACCAAGAGTTTGTTCAGGTGGTGCAGTATTTTGGAACACTCCCAGTGAAATATCCATATTTTTGTTTTCCTTCGCCTCATTTCTCCCCTTTTCTTTCCTTCTTTTTTGAAAATATTGTGTTGGGTCTTGCATTGTTAAAGTATGTCTGTTGGTTGCAGTCAGTTGGATCACATCTCATCTTTCCCCCCTTTTTCTGTATACTTGCTGATTGTGTGGGACTTGGAATTACCCACATAATATTAGCTCATTTATATATTGCCTTAAATCATATATCATCATTCTCTTTACTCTATAGGTACTTATTAAGTTAATATCTAATACCCATGCGTTCATCAAATAATGTTGGCTGGCTTCTTTTCTTGCCAGTGCTTTTACTCTACTATTATTTTTTGTGTTCATTATTTCTAGCTGTTTTGCTGCGTGATCATTGTTATTATTACCATTAGTAGAGTGGTATGTTTTTATTATCAGGAATTGTGGTATGGTCTGCCAAAAAGAAAGCGGAATTGTGGCATGAAAGGGGCTGAGAAGAGTCTTGGCATCACCTGCTTGAATGACTGTATCTTCGCAGTTTGCTTTGTATTAAGGTTTTAAGTGACATGCAAAATTTGTATGAATTTTAGGAAACGTAACGTTCCTTAATTTGTTTTTATCATTCCACGCACCCCCCTCTCTTTGCTGGTGGGTATTCCTCTGTGTGGTACAGGGAGGCTGTGTTATGATGCTGTTGCGTGATGATGTTTCAGTAAATAAGACATTTCTATTTGCTATCTCACTTCCTTTTATGTAGAAATAGTACACATGTGAGCAGTACTGTTCATGCAATTGGTGGGTCACATTTTGAAATGACCTAGCCGTTTGAGTGGTTTTGTTTAATGCTTACATGGGCTGCTCTAAGGGCGTGAGATATCCTCTTCATTGATGATGATGACCTGGTTCAGTCATTGTATTTCCCCTAGACTATTTCTTGTGGGAGGCACTTAATTATGTTTATTTTTGGGAAATAGGCAATTAATAATTTCATATTGAGTGCTTTAATGTTTTTTCACTGCGCAAAATACTTCTCATACAAGAAATATAACATTTTTTAGTAGAAGAAAGACGGAAGTATTTTTTGGGTTGGAAAATGCCTTGATTAAATGGTAAGTGTAAGGTTAGTTTGTTATAATTTGAAATCAAAATCTAAAGAACATGAACGTTCAAATCATTATCTGAGGGGAACTTGAGAGACCTCAGGCTTTGGCATTGATTAGGACTTGCATTTATAAAATTCATTTCCTCTGTTGGAACTAAGGTTCATTGTCCCGGTTTAACATAAGCAGGAGTTCACCCGAAATTTTATACTTTTTAGGCATTGTCTGTTTTGAGGTAAAACCATGGGAAAAGGAAGGAAATTGTACTTTAACCCCACTTTCATGCTGTCAAATGCATGGGATATTAGATGGGAAAACCTGGTAAAACTACTACCGGTGTTGAACCTTTCCTACGTTTTTCCATTTCTTCGTATATTTGCTCATTTACCTATTCTTACCAAAGGGATGGGAATTAGAGGGAAGGGAAGGAAATGAAATGAACAGTAACTTTTCTTCTTCTTCATTTTTTTGTTTTTTTTTAAATTAATTCTAAAGGTGGTTTTACTTTTCCTTCCATTTTCCATGGCTTACCTTGTAACAGACAAGGCCTGGCATCGGGCATCGCCTCTTGAGGAGGTCACGTATTCAATCTTGTCTGACAATATTCTGCAGGGCTGGATTAGGTATGGCAATCAGTTTTTTCTGATGTATTAGAATGACTTCATGGGGCTGACACATCAGTGCCAAAAAGTGACTTTCACTTTTTGTGGGGTACTTGTCACTTTTCAATGCTGATGTGTCCACCCCTGATGCCATTCTAATACATCAGGAAAAGCTGATTTCTGTACCTAATATTTTCCATATTCTGCAGTATATGTGTGGTCACGTATTTAATATCGTCTGACAGCATTCTGTAGAATACTGTATCTCCTACCTATAGGCCCAGTCTGGTTGCATAGAAAAGGTTTTCTCATGACAAAATTTTCTCAAGAAATCACTTTTAAGCTATCCGGTTGTCATGAAAAGCTGGTTTTGTCATGTATTCCTCGTGATTATTTTCTTTCCTTTTCTTGTGGGATTTTTTTCTTCTATTCCTTTCTTTTCTTTTCTATGCAATTCATGGCAACCAGACTGGGCCATAGTGAGTCCTATACTATTATGCGGTTGTCTGTGGTCCCACTGAGTTATTCTTGACTATGTTCATTGCCATGGTTGGACTAGGAAAAACCCACTTTGTTGATCTTCCCTAGCGGTTTATGAAAGAAAATAACTTTTGTTTTGAGGCTCATTAAGTGGACGGCTCAGATTGTGACAAGAATGGGAATAAGCAAAGATCCTACTCCGTTGCATTCAAACAGTGCTATTGATTGTTTTTACTAATCCAACTTGACTAAATGGTTCAATTTTAATTGGTGGTTGCCATGAAAGATGAAACACATACTCCATTGGCCAGTTCTAATTATTAATCCAACGGACACACCCATTAATCCATGTTTAGAGAGGGCAAATCACTACAGTACATCAGTGGGTGTTACCAATGGTGGAGCCAAGATTTTCCCGTAGGGGGGACAAGCCAAAGGATTATGTACACCCCCTTAACGGGTGCCAACGGTGCACCCACAACCAGAGGATGACCCGTCACATTGAAAAGCTTCTCCCAAAAAGTGTAAATCGCTTTTTCAACGTGATATGTCACCAGCTGGTTACAAGCACACTGTTAGCATGAGATATCACCTACGACACCCCCTTTGTGTGACACCTCGTGGGGCAAGACAATGGAGTGGAACCCATTCACTTTGGGAGGTGATGGGACATCCTAAAAAGTGAATGGATCCCACCTCACTGTGTCTTGCCCCACGAGGCGTCGCATAAGGAGGTGTCCGCAACTGATTTCATCCCCATGAAGGGGCACACCTAATCTCAGGACAAGGATTTTCTGGGATTTTAAATCATCTCTAGTCTCAATGTATAAATACCACTCCATTAGGAATCATTGCATGACATGTGGCCTGACAAAGGGTGTTTGACACAATACACATGGGTCAAAGGAAGGTATCATGGTACATATACAATTAATAAGTACTTGTGTATTTATTAATCAAAATAAAAGTTTTGTTCACGATTTGGTGTCTAGGACACCAATTGACTTTACATGAAATAAAATGGGCATGGTTAGATGAAATTTTAAATTTCCACCCATTTTATTCCAAATGTAGTTACTTGGCACCTCGGAACCCATCCTGGAGAGGAAATTTGCACCCGCTTTATTAATGCTTCCTTTGTCAGACATCATGTCACATCTTGAGGAGAGACTAATTGGAGTGATGGTATGAGTTGAATTCATTTTCTAGTAAGACTAGAGATTACGGGAATTCATTTTCTGGTAAGGTGGGGCAATTTATTCGAATTCTGGGGTGAGGGAACGTCTGACCCATTATTATTACAAAACTACTCACACATAGAGGAGGGGCAACTGCCCCTCGTGGTTGCCCCTCCCTTGCTTCTATGCTGCCATTGAGTGTTACTGCATTCAGGATATTCTTTCAAATTAATTTTATAATTTTAGACAAGAGAAACAACCAAGGCAAGATGGGCTCATTGGAGATTGCCCACATGGTATATTTTCTTATTAAGAGTTGAGACAGGAGGACTAATATTGAAGGAGAGAGCTAACGAGAGATTACCAAGAGTTTAGCCTTCTACCTTCTCACAAAGAAACCCTTCAACGAACATATCTTTATCAACAAATTGGAAACCTATTGGAACTTAGAATAACTGGTGACTTTTGAAAAACTTGCTCAAAATCTCTTCTTGGTCAAGTTCCAAAATGATGTAAAAAATAATGAACCCTAGTCCTTCCACAAGTATTTAGTCTTGCTAGCAGATTGAAAATCTTGCCACTCTCTCCACCGCCACGACTTCAGCCAGGTGGCCTTCTGGGTCCACTTCTAGAATGTTCCAATGAACCTCCTTACAGAGGAGGTGGCAATACAATTGGCAACATAGGTGGGTGAATTCCTCGAGAAGGACCAAACCGAACTCATACGACCGGAGGGCCCACTTCTCAGGGTACGTGTTCTACTCGATATCTCCAAACCACTAATGACTAGAATCTAGCTTGAGGAAGACAAGGCCCCAATGGAAATCATTACCGTTCATTACAAGAAACTCCCGCTCCACTATTACTTTTGTGGTCAGATTGGCCATGCAGTGAAAGACTGCTTGGCAATTCCCCTCTAGGTCCAAACATCCGAGGAGAGGATGACGATTCCAATCAACTATCCCAAAACGTTAGGGCAGATTACACTCCAGTGCAAAAAGCTAAAGTGTAGGAGGTTACACCAAGAAATTCTCCGATAAAAGAAGATATACCTCCCTGGAAAAGAACCCAACCAACCTCCCATAGTCACCAACAACAAATCTTGCTTCAAGGTTTGACCTGACATACCTCTCTTCATCACTTGACAACAAGTCCAGAGCTTGGTCAAGTGAGAAATGCTCGAAACGATTTACCACAGGTGTCGAGCCCGATAGCTGAAGAAAATTAAGTTATTGGAGAAGAAGTGCAATTGGACCTTTTGCCAGAACAGGTACTAGAGTTGACGCAAGGTAAGTTGGTTTCCTAAAGTCTTCCTCCACTTTCAGCACCCAATCTGTTAGATCTGATAGCTACAGATCTACCTGACAGATCCTTGTCCAACCTAATAAAAGCTACTGTACTAGCATCCCTAACTAGTCGAATATCTCTCCCACGCCATTCAATGAACCGTATCTTCAACATTCGGATCAAACCACCATTAATCCTTGGATTCTCCGCTAGACCTATCTTATATTTTGTCGGACCCCCAACCCCCTATCGGTTCCCTTCTTGGCCCAGGTCCACATAAGGGACCACAACTTGATTGTGCTTTGACCCTCCCCACTCTAGAGCTAGGTCTGAACCAACCTTTGGCCACCTGTTCCCATTTAACCCTCTTAAACTTCCTCAAGGTCTAAGCCCAACAACAGACCCATCTACTTCCATGGAGTGGATCATCCACCCCAACACCAACTCCCAAAATAGAAAATCTCAAACCTTTAGTTCAAGTGATAACACATCCTGAGGAGATCGTGACAGAGACCATCCATGTGGAAAGCCAAACTCAAGTGCAGCAGAACCTTCCTTCAGCAGTGTTGACAACAACTCAAATTAATCATAAGTTGGAGGCCCGATATTCCAATGCCATATCTGTCAACACCTTCCTCAGTGATCAAGCTATTGCTATTATGCCTAACAATTGCAAATGTATAGAGTATAAGGAAGATTCTGAAGACAAGGAAAATGCTTAGCCCCAAGAAAAACGTCAACAATACCCGCCTACAACAGCCCAGGTACATTCTTGGAACAATACTACTATGGTCATGTCTTCTTTGTTGTCTCATTCTCACCCTGCCACTCCCTTACGACTTGGACATATTATATTTGACCTTCGAAAGATTACTAGGAAACGGACTAGGGTCAGACCTCACACCGCTGGCATGCCTAAGAGACCTTGCTAATGTCCATTGAACGGTGCCAGGGTGTATCTTCCCATAATACTACATCTCGACGAGATACAGACCAAACCCAAAGAATCCAAATTCAAGATTATGAAAGTGTGGCTGCCTAGGAGTAGCCACACGAGGATTAATGGATATCTTGGCCTAGAACTATCGGGGTTGCGGTTCTCCCTTGACAATTCGTCAACTAAAGGCCTTACTCTGCCTTTATAAACCACACATTGTTTTTCTGTCAAAAATGAAAGGTAGCAGTTCATGGGTTACCAAAAATCTTAAATTTAGTAGAACATGGAATGTCTAGTGTGTTGATGCAGTCGGGCTTTCAGGTGGATTATGTCTTTTGTGGTATGTTAATATAAATCTAAGACTCCTAGAAATTGACAAAAATTGGATCAGTGTATCTATTGACATAGGTCAACCTTATCCTCCTTGGGTATGTTTTTTCATTTATGGAGAACCTCAACCTCCCTCAGAAGAATAACATGGGCACATTGTCTAAATAGCATGCATTTGTGTCAATCTCCACTTCTTTGTGTGGGTGACTGGAATTGCTTATGGACCCGTAAAGATAAAGAAGGGGGAGGGATTTTCCATAGTGACCTTAATCTAGGACTACATATTCTAAATGAAGCTCAACTCACAGATCTTGGGTGCCAAGGCCCCTTCTTTACGTGGTCTAATAGACAACAAGGAAGTAAAAGGGTCAGAGAACGACTAGACAGGGGAGCAACCACCGCATCATGGAGGCTTATGTTTCCTGAAGCTTTCATAGAAAATCTCCCAACATACTCTTCAGATCATCTGCCTATTTTTCTTCACACTCATAACGTGCAGAGGGTATGGCATCCTAGACCATTTAGATTTGAATAGTTCTGGACATATCATGACCGTTGTAGACAAATTATACAAGAGTTGTGGAATTCAAATGACCCAGAAGAGAATGCGAAGATTTATATGAACTTACAAACCCTTATTCCTGCCCTCCGAAACTGGAATAGAAATAGCATGGAGAAAGTCTGGATGAATATAAGAAACACTCAAATCCAACTGCGTAAAGCCCATATGAAACCTCCATTAGCTGATAGGGACAATTTAATTAATAACCTTTCTAGCCAACTTGATAACATTCTGAAGGATAAAGAAACTCTTTGAACTCAAAAATCAAGAATTCGATGGTTGAAGGGAGGGGATAGAAATACAAAATTCTTTCACCTATCCGCCATCATTAAACACCAAAGGAATTCAATCACTTGTATTAAAAACGAGGAAGGTGTTTGGGTCTCCACCATCTCGCAAATTAGTAATGTCCTGAGAAACTATTTTGAAAAGTTGTTTCAAACATCTAATCGTATAAGTGAGGACATTAATTGGATCTCCAAGAAAATTGGTGCTAAGCTTTCTCCTAATCAAATCAAGGATTTGGATGAAGATATCTCAAATCAGGAGATCAAGGATGCAGTTTTTGGCATAAGTCCCCTAAAAGTGTAGGGGCCAGATGGGTTTCCGACTGGGTTCTATCAAAAGTATTGGGATATCAGAGGGCATGACGTTATAAAATTTGTAAAAGCAATACTAGATGGGTCATCCCCTATGGTTGCTATCAACGATATTTTTTTAGTCATGATCCCCAAACAAGATAACTTGGAACTTCCACAAATTTATAGACCAATAAGTCTATGTAATGTCAATTATAAAATTGCGGTAAAGGTCTTGACAAATCGGCTAAAAAAGGTTATCAATGAGCTCATTTCCCCGTTCCAATCAGCCTTCGTCTCTGGGAGAGTGATCTCTGACAATATTCTGATCACCCATGAAATCCTCCATTATATGAGGACTCATAGGACTAAATCAAAATGCATGGCCATCAAAATGAACTTAAATAAGGCTTACGACTGAGTCGAGTGGTAGTATCTCTTACAGATTATGGCCACTATGGGATTTATCAAGAAATGGAAAGATTGGATCTAGCAATGTATTTCAACCCTGTCCTATCAAGTTCTCCTTAATGGCAGCCCTAGGGCTCATTTCAAAACGTCAAGGGGTTTAAGACAAGGAGATCTCCTCTCTCCATTCCTCTTCTTGATTTGTGTAGAAGGACTATCCGCTACTTTAACCCAAGTAGAGTTTCAACAACAATTGCAATTATTAAGGTCTGCAGACAAAGTCCTGCTATCTCCCACATTTTATTTGTAGACAATTGCTACATATTCAGCCAAGTATCCATATCTAATGCTTCATTAATTAAGGAGATATTGCATAGATACCATAAAGCTTCTGGATGATTTGCCAATCTCAATAAGTCAGAAATCATTTTTTGTAGACAGTCTCCCCCATAAATTCATTAGGAGGTGGAAAATGTCATTTGCATGAGAATTTCTCAAAAAACCCTGGAAAGTACTTAAGCCTCCCGTCATCAGTTGGGAAACACAAGATCAGCCTCTTCAATTACATAGCAGAATGAGCCCATTCTAGAATTGCAAGTTGGAAGACTCAACTTTTATCCCCGGTTGGTAAAGAGGTGCTTCTAAAATCGGTTGTTGCTGCCCTGCTATCCTATGCCATGTCTTATTTCCAAATTTCGAAGCAAATACGTTGGGTCATTGACAAAAGCCAAAGAGGTTTTTGGTGGGATTAGAAAAATCATGAGAAACGTATACATTGGGTAAGATGAAAAACTCCCACGCGCTCAAAAAGGGATGGAGATATGGGCTTTAGGAATCATCACATGGTCAACCGTACCCTCCTAGCTAAGCAGTGTTGGAGATTGATCTCTCATCCCCATTCTGTATGAGCCAGGCTTATGAAATCCATTTATTTTTCTAAGCGGCATATCCTGGATGATAATGTCTCTCAAACTAGCTCGTGGGGTTGGAAAAGCTTATTGCAAGGTCGTGAAGTCCTATCCCGAGGCTACCTTTGGATTGTTGGCAATGGCCTCGATGTGTCAGTTTGGAAGGCTGGTTGGATACCAAATTTTCCCTCACAAAGGTTACACCCTCAAGCACATCCTTTAAACCCCTCTCTCAAAGTCCACCACCTTATCAACTCTTAGTCTATGACCTAGGATCTTCACCCTATATCTGGCTAGATATCTCAGGAGGAAGAGAAAGTCATTCTCTCTATTCCTCTTAGCTACTTAATGCCCAATGATCACCTCATATGGAAATATGCCAAACAAGGAGAGTTTAGTATAAAATCGGTCCATTGTTTACTGGCTAATCAATCGGCTTACTCTTTAATAACCTAACAAGGTACTCCTTGGAAAATCTTATGGGGACTTCCAATCCCAAACAAAGTAAAAGTATTCTTGTGGAAAGATTATAATGAGGCGTTAGCTATCAACAAGGCCCTTCACATCCGTATCCCAAATAAATCGCCAATTTGTTCTATGTGTAAAGTTGAAGAGGAGACTACTATCCATTCTCTTATTCATTGCAGTCAAGTGGCTCCAGAATGAAAAGCTTTGTTGGACATCTCCCGTAGTCATCCCCACTTCGTACTTCCTTTAGCCATTGGTTGAACTATTGGAAGGGCTTTAGATGGGGCTTGAAATCAAAGAAAAGATAATACATCTCAGATATTGCTATTCTCCTATGGTCTGTTTGGTTGCAAAGGAATCAGGTGGTGTTTAATGGTAAAGCTTAGTCTTATTTGGGACTCTTTTCACAGGCTATCATGGGACCTGGCCGGTAGCAAGCCTCACTCTAATCATGCACCTCCCTCCTTTTTGACTCCATCGGGGTGTTTTGGTAATCATCAGCAGGAGATTGGATTGATTTCTATCAATGTGGATGCGGTCGTTCCTGTTAACAAATCATGCACGACGGTTGCAACTATCGCCCATGACCACAAAAGCAGGTGGTTCGGCTTGGGTCGCAAAAAAAAAAGTTTATCAATCTTCTTTATCCGCAGAAATGTCAGCCATATGTAGAAACCCAAAAGTGTGTGCGAATGTCAATATGAAATGACACTCGCCACACTCTTTACGTTGAATGGAAATTCATAGTCTCATTTGCTCGTAATTAGAGGATTTCAAGTATTCATTCTCGCTTCAAAAGTGTGCGCGAATGAATTGTTCACATTCGCGCACTGCAGAAACTAGAGACTAAAATTTGGGTTTATCTCTTCCCAGGGTGGTTATTTTAGATAGCCACGATACTTGTGAGTCCTCTAACTGCTCAGAAGATGGAAGAATGTGGATTCTCGCATAGAAAAATCACCTAAATCTTTGGGATAAGATTTGAAGAATCTCATCCCAACAGAAACGATATGGAAGTGATATAGTTCTTCTTAAAAGATGATTCTTCTCTAAACTCGTGGTTGGTGCCTATAAATACCAGTGTGCACGCAAAAAAGAAGACACAGAGAATATACGAGAGATACAAAAGAAAATAAATAAACAGAGATAAAAAAAAATAATAATTTAGAGGTTGAAGAAACGTTGAAGATTCATCACAAGGCAAGCTACACTTACCCACTGAAGGTCTGCAAGTTACCTCTCTTCCAAAAGAGGAGGGGCACGTCCATTATACCTCTGTCATCTCCCTGAAGCTTAAGGATGATTCAAATCATAAACAGGTAAATCTGCTGATGTATGAACATGTGAAGTCCTATATATATAAGAATATCATATTCTCTTCTCCCCTCTTCTTTTCTCTGTTCCTGCAACTCTATTTCATAATACAAGCCATAAACTTAGAGTTAATCAGAGGTTGGTTGTAATCAACAAATCTATCAAACTTGGAGTTTTAGTCCCCCATATATGAAATAATAAACTAACCTCTAAAAAGGGCTAGATAAGTTGTCTAACTAATTTTGCCTAATATCAAAGGCTCGAAATTTGGTGTTACACCATAATCCTTGGACTTCAATTGACCAACCAGCTTCAAGCTCATCAATTCTTTTTTATCTCAGATGTAGCCCAAGTGGTCTCTATTTTGAAGGGTTCCTTTGCTTTTTGCCCGTGGCAGCTCTGTCCCCTTTTTATGGAATGTAAAGCTATTCTAAACTCTAAACCAAATGTTCATATTAGTTCGGTTCATAGGCATCTCAATGGGTTGGCTCATGATATAACCCAGAGAGCTGTTCATGATCAATCCCTTTCTTTGGGTAGCTTGAGGTGGTTGTTCCTAGGAGAGTCTTCCTCTTCTACTGTTTAAATCTTTGTTTACCAAAAAAAAAAAAAAAAGTTCTATACATGTAATTGAGTGATTGAGGAAAGAAAAGGAGCAACCGTTGGACTCCTCCCACCTTGGCTTCTATGTGCACTGAATCCATGCACAATAAGTGTGCAGGGACCTCGTAGTGCTTGCATCAGCACCGGAAAGTGATTTGTACTTTTTGGGGTGCGTGCTTATTACTTTTCTGTGCTGATCCAAGCACTCCCAAGTCTCCGCACAATCATTGTGCACATATTTTGTGTGCACAGAAGCCAATGGACCTCTAGACACCCTATGGATTTGGTAGGACAACTTAAAGTTAGACTAAAGTAAGAATGACATCAGGGGCCAACACTTCAGTGCCAAAAAGTGAAGCATCCCCTAAAAAGTGTATCACTTTTTTGGCGCTGATGTGTTGACCCCTAATGTCATTCTACTTTTGGCTAACTTTAAGTTGTCCTACCAAATCCCGCCCGCCTCTTCCATCTCCCCAGGGAATTGCTTTGGGTCTCCAAGGACTAACTAAATCACCCTAAGGTAGGACTGACACAAGGCCCGGCATTGAAAAAGTGAAAAGCATCCCCAAAAAGTGTAAGACACTTTTTCAACGCTGATGTGTTGGGCCTGTGTCAGTCCAATCTTAGGGTGACTTTATTTAGTCCTAGCAAATCAAGACTGGGCCATGGCACTAAAAATTAGGTGAGAATGAATCTTGTGAGAACTGTGAAAACGGCATCAGGGTATGGACACATCAGCGCCGAAA
>JAOXJP010239183.1:0-23441 GCA_025762735.1 Platanus orientalis | reverse complement strand
GACTGGGCCAGAAGTTGTGTCTTAGGTTTCCTACGTACCCCTTACAAGTGCATTGGTTGAATTCTTCAATAATTCATGAATCATTAGGGATTAAGTCTATGTAGTTCTTATACAAAATGGGTAAAAACTAGAAAGTTTTAAAGAAAAAACATAAACTAGAGTAGAGAGTGGTTGGCCCTTCCTAGCCTCTTTTATCAATCAATCAGTCCATCACCTAGTCTTCATCATTTCCTACTGTGAAGTTGGATTGTTGGATCTGCTTTGTAGCTTCCTTGGGTACCCATGTCTCTGACATGTTGGCTTGGTCAGGGTCAAGCTCGTCTAGGTCTAACTCTTCCCTCCCAATTACTGCTTGTAGCGCTTCCATTACATTGCCTGAGAGAGAGAGAGTAGACTTAGAGGAGCTGGGTTGTCCTCCTTATGTTCTGAGGTATTGGGAGTTGAACTTTCCCTAACCTTAGGGATGGACAACTTAGAGCTGAAAAATTGGGTGTGAGGAGCAGCCTCGAGATTGTAAGCAGAATGTTGACGGGTGATTGGAGGGGGAATGATGAGTGGTTTTGTTGGTGCATATTCTGTGCTGAGCTGGGGTAACATTGGTGTTTTAGTTGGTAGGGGGTGTAAGTCTTGGGTAATCCATAAGTAGGTACAGAGTGTTGTGTGACCTTGCGGTTAGCTTTCTTCTTTTTGTTCCTCCTAAGAAGATGCTTGATTAATGGTTTGAACCCTAAGTCAGCCTTGTATAGCACTCTGATAGCCTTAATGGGGTTCTTTCTTCTTTGAGAGTGTTTGCCCAAGCCTTTATTCGGATAAAACTTCATTTGGGCCATCATGTTGAACTTAGGTGGAATTATTTCAACCTTCCTCTTCAGTTCTACCGCTTCTTCTTTTGTGTGCACAACCTCAAACTGGTATGAGATGAAAGTGTTTGGTGCTTGCAAACTCTGGCCTCCCAGTATTTTCTACCCTATCATTATGATGACATCTGTATCTGTCGATACTATAATGACTTTGTCATTGATAATGAACTTGACTTTCTGGTGGAGAGTAAATGGTATGACACCTGCTTGATGAATCCACGGTTTTCCCAATAACATGGTGAAGGAGGATGGTATGCTCAGTACTCAGTACTTAAGATTGAACTTAGAACATTCTCCCTTCTATAACTAGGGGAATGAACACTTCTCCTTCGCCATGACTGACTGAATTGTGGAAAGCTCTTATGTTACACGGGTTGGGTTTCACATAATCTGGGGGAACTCCCAATGTGTCTAACGTATCCTTGGTATAGATATTCAACACGAATCCATTGTCTACCAGGATAAGGGGAATACACATATCTGAGTGGCGTGCCATGATGTAGATAGCCTTGTTGTGCATTGTGTCTCCCTCAGGAATCTCTTTTTTCAAGAATATGATGACTCGTGGTGTGGAGACTCTGGCCACCCATGTTTTCCTACCTGTCCAGTGTGATTAAGGTGTCCATAAAAGAATTTTTGAATATGCTAAGGAACCCCTCCTTGTGCTACTCTGATGTCAATAGGAGGCCCAAGATGGAGACCTATGATGGTGTCTTGGATAATTACTCAATCAAGAACAGGTGAGACTTCTGAATGGATACCTCAAAAATCTCATTCTCTTTCCTCTCTTCTGCTTCTCTGGTTTGTTTCTGTATCTCTGTCTCTATTTCTTCTTTGACCATTTTCTCTTTCCCTTTGCCCTTGGGATGTAGGTATGAGATCAGCTTGGAGACTCTACCTGATCAAGTAATAAAGGCTGTGAGCTCATCCAGCTCATCTTTTGAAAGCTCGGGATCTACTACTTCCCTAACTAGATAGTCCAAGGGGACTCTATTCAGCAAGTATTGGATTCTAGTAGATGGGGGGATATTGATGGCTTAGTCAGGGGATGATAAGTCGATGAGCAAGGCATACAGTGAGGGTGGTGGGATGATATGGGGTGAGGTAAACGGGTCATGAGTTACTGAACCTTCCCCGTATATGTTCCTATCAGAGGGGAGGATTGTCACTAGGCTACTTAGGGCTATTTCCCACATTTTCACGAGTAGGTACTCATATTCAGGAGGGGGAATAGGCTCAGAGATATGTCTGTCTATGGTGGACACTTGATTGGTGTCAGGTAAGAAGATGACTTTCTTGGGCTCCAAGATCTTGGTGATGTAGTTAGAGGGGTTAAACTGGCTTTTAGTGAGATTGATCATGTTGACCTACTTTGGTGGTTGGTGGTTGGGGAATGGGTTTTAGATGATGTTTGTATTTGGTGGAGGATTAGTGGATGTGGGGTCAAATGATACCTTCCCCTCATCGATCAGGTCTTGGATATCATGTTTCAAATGGAAACACCTATCGAGAGTGTGCCTTGGGGCCTGATGGTATTCATAGTGCTCCACTTAGTTGTAGCAGTAGGGCAAAGGGTAAGGTGGGGGTCTGAGATCAATCAACTACAACAACTTTTTCTTGATGAGATACTCTGTGATGTACTTGTAGGAGTAGGGCAAAGGGGTGAATTTCTATTTCTTCTTTCTTTCTTTAGGCACGCCTAGGTACTTGGGTTGGTAGGATTGTTGTGTTTGAGGAGGGATGACATTCATGGTTGTAGGGTAGTTTTGAATCGGTTGTGGTGGAGACAGAATATGACCGCTATTCTGACTAGGCTGAGGGACCTTGATAGTTTACACAAAGTTAGCTTCTGGCCGGGTGGATGCCACCTTTTTTGGCACTGTTTTTTAGGAACTGGTAGGGGTGAGCAGTGTGTCTTGTACCAAGCTTGCCTAGATGCCTAACTCTACTTTTAAAGCTTTGTCGACAACCTCGGTAAAGTTGGTTAGTGACGCGGTTAAGAGCATCAATTGGTAAGTAGGACCCAATGTCCTCATGAAAGTAGATATCTTGTCCATCTCGAACATAGGGTGTTTCAGGTTAGATGTCTTTAACATCTATCTAAAGGCGACATCCCTAATACTCTCTCCCGTGGCGGGCCTCATACCTTCCATTTCTTCCTTGGTAGGTAGCAACTTCAGATTGAACTTATAATGGTTAAAGAATAACCATGTCAAGGCTCTCCAGGTACTAACGTTGCTCTTCTCTTGGTTTGCCAACCATTTTCCTACATTCTTCTCTAGACTTTAACCAAATATCTGAACGAAGATATGCTCATCTTGTCCCCATTGGAACATGACATTACAGTACATGCGTAGATACATCTGGGGGTAGGTGGTGCCATCATACTTCTTGACATGTGGCATTTGGAAATTTGGTGGTATTACACTTCGGGATGGATACAGATGGGGACCTGACTTGCTTTCATCATTTCTAACTCTACTACAAGCTTGGCTATCTGGGCACTAGTCTCATCCTCCTTTTCCTTTTTCCTTGATGTGGCTGGCCCGTACTGTTCTTCTAAATTGAAGGTGGTTTGGTGTTCTGGCTGTACATAGGTAGTCCTGGTTCAGAGTGGTGCCGTGACATAGATGGGACTTTGAGTAAGTGATGGGTCATGCGGTAAAGTCTGCTCAGCAATACTTGGAGGTGGTGGTGGCTCAAATACAGTGCCTCGGCTTTGTGGCCCCCCTTGTTTCATTAGGTACTCGAACATCAGCTTTTCAAACTCGGTGAGGGTAAGGATTTGAGGCTACTCACTAGTGCTGAGTTGGCTAAAGGGTGGTAGAGTAGTTTGGGGTAATGAAGAGGATTGACGAGATTTAGGAGTGGATGTCCAACCATGCCGGGACATGAAGTCCCTCATGAATTGTTCTACTTCAGATTTGAACCCCTCGGGGAGGGTACCTTTGGGCGTGGTCCTCGCTGGTGGTGGATTTCCCGTAGATGCCTCTGGGAGGGTGATAGGTGTAGTGCTTGTCGTAGGCAAGGGTGTCGACTTGTCGCCCATTGCTTTCCTCTGTAGCGCCTCCTTCTGGTTTTACAGTTGAGTCTCTGGGGGAGCAATTGTAATTTACTTAACTGAATTGGAAGAAAAGAAGTTCATTGTTATTGTTTTTCAAGGTTCATTCTTTATGTTTATTCATAATTGGTACCCAGATATTTTACAAGTGCATATGTCATTCAGGTGAATTCATGTCCTTTAATGAACTACAAGATTTTGAAAACAAAATCTTTGTATAATATATACTTATTGGAAATGATTATAAAAGAAGGGGGTATCTGCCCTAATACATCAAAATATAATCATAAATGGAAATCTAAAGATTAGGCGCTGTTGGAGGTGGTGGAGGTGGCACTAGTTCATAACCCGAGGAGAAGTTCTCTCAGCTTGTGAACCCATGACTATATTTATCGATCCTGCACAACAGCCATGCTATTGTTGTGCCTCATTTTGAGACCCAAGCCTTAGTTGGAAGTCCTACTATCGTTGAGCTCACTTTTTAGGGAGCAAATGAGCTCTGCTTGGGTTTCATTCCAATGTTGGGCACACTCGCATGAGACCTCGACCTTTGTATGCAAAAGTATCTTAGCTTCTAGGGTAGCCTTGGTGTGGGCATGTGAAGCCCGTTCTTTGGCTAGGTCTGACAATGCTTGCTCATACTCTATTCGTGCATGAGGAGGATTGGTGTATGAGGAAGACGCTGATTCGATGCACGGCTTCTTGTTTGAAGAAGTGGAAGGTGCAGGGGTGGCAGGCTGTAGTGCGGGCTTATGTGAAAGCCAATGCTCATATGTAGGTGCCATGGCTTGTGCTTTTGAGGATACCAGCTGTAGATGTCCTAAGACTCTAATACGCTAGCTATCCCATAAAGCGGCTAATCTGGACCGTTTATGATTGGATGTATGGTCATCAAGTTTACATATATCCTCGAAGATTGTGAGGAAGTCAAAGAGGTCTTACCTAAGTGTAAATTATCGAAGGACTCGTATGGGTACATAGGGAGTGCTTTGGTGGACTCCTGTGATAACCATGTATGTGCAGTCCTTATTAGTGAGAAGTGGGTAGTGTGTCTTATGCCATTTGACATGCCAAATGATCTGTTCAAGAAGTATGGTTGCTAGCACCTTCTGATAACCCACTGTGGATGTTCTGTTTGGCAAGGGTTAGCCTTTGATGTGGATCTGTGTTGGGGTCAGATCCCATGACACATAAGTTGGGAAGGATGCAAGGATGGATAAATGCTCCCACAACCAAGCTTGTAAGAAATTTGGGCAACCATATAATCGACCTTTAGGATGTTGAGCACAATATGAGAGACTAGAGATAGTCTCTGAGATGATCATAGGTGCGAGTGTCTTCTTCTGTAGATGCCGGTCCAAGATGTTGAGTAAGATGCCATTGATGTGATGGTGGCTATGTGATAGCAGGAGTTGTCCTACGACAACTAAGGTGAATGCTTTGAACTTAATAGGATTGGCAAAGTCACCAGTTTTCTTCCAACCTTTTTCTATTAAGAGGTCTAAAGGATAGTGTAAGTATTGTCCCATAGCTTCCTTAATGAGGGAGGTTTTGGAGATGTCTAATGTATGGAAGTTTCTAAGGTAGCTCGGCTTATGAGTCAGGATTATGGCACCGTGGTGCTATGAGCACTTCCCCTCCTTGGCCCCTAGGTGGAAAGGTGAGGAGGTTATCCATTTTCCTTGAGTGGCTAAGTGGAAGACTATCCACCACAAGACCCGAAAGTCGATCTCGGCCTTTCGACGTGAGTTGGATCTCCTCATAGTCAACTAGGTAAGTACACAATACTTTAGTTCATTATTTATTTTTTTGTTTTGTAAATTATTTTCTAAGCCTTATTGTGGTAGTGTAGATCAAATGGCACTGATGGACGCATTAGGGCTTGGAGGCAGACAATCCCCGAGACCAGAACCTGGCTTAGGGTTAATCTCGCCAGTGGGTGGTGCTAGTGGCTCTGGGTGAGGTGACCATATACCTCGGTGAAAGGTGTTGGCGATGGGTTGGGGGTAGGGCAGAGGAGTTTGTAGTCCCACTCTGATCTCCGGGTGTGATTGACACTAAGGGTGTCACTGGCCGAGGGGATGAGAGTATTGAGGTTGCAGCTTTCTTGGATTGGGCTCAAGACTATCATGAGTGGTGGGCCACTTAGACTTGTGGGCCTTTAGGTGGGCCCGTGGAGCCTCTGGTGAGTTGAGTTTGTTTTATTTTCTTTTTGCAAGACATTTTATGTTTTATTTTGGTTATTCCTCTTTTTTGTTTTTTACAATAATTGTTCATTTTTATAGGTTGTTGCTGCATAGCCCCTAGTGGAGCCAGCACCTCTAGTCCGACAGGGGAGGAAGAGGAGAGTGCCCCCAACTAAGCCCAACTTGCTAGGCCTAATCCCTGAGGTGGTGCTTGTGACCGACCTCGAGGGTGGAGTCATAGAGGAGCCTTTGCCCAAGGCTAAGACTCATGCGAGCTGGATGCCTCCTGAGGCAGTGACCCAGGTATGGATTGCATTTATTTGAATGTTTAATCATTTTTATTAGATTTTATTTGACAAAGTATTGTGTATTTAAACAGGTTTCTAGGGAGGTGTACCTCGGTGCCCTCCAAAGACTGGCTAGGTGTTTTGCCTTAGTGGTGCAAAAGCACCAAGCCCATCTGACCGAGGTTACTACCTTGAGGAAGGCCTAGGGGCCGGCTACAGAGGTAAGATAGGATGTTGTTTGAGATTAGTTTTAAACAGATTCTTACATGTGTTTTATTTTGGTGTTTACAGAGGGAGGCGCCCATCCTAGGGGAGACAGGTGGTGTTGCTGAGGACACCGAGATGCCCCATGCCGAGCTCGAGGTAGAGCAACCAAGGGTGGGATGGTCCAAGGAGGAGCAGCCTGAGACAGAGTAGCCCACAGAAGATCCCGAGGTCAGTGAGGGGCAGACCATGGAGAGTCTGGGGCTGGTGGAGAGCCTGAGGTGCATACGGAGATGCCTAAGATGCACATGGAGCCAGTGTCCAGTGGCATAGTGGAGGTGACTCCTCTACGGGTTAATGACAATCCTCTAGGGACGAGACCTAGTGCCTCTAAGGTTCATGGTACAGAGGCCTCACACTAGGGCAAAGGCCGCTCCTATTTTAGGAAGAGGGTAAAGTAAAGGGCCAGGAAGGGGATAGTTGAGTACGTGGGTAGCAGCTTAGATGAGTGATTGAGAGGCTGGACTCTTTTTTTTTTTACTTTTATTCATTGAGGGGGTATAATTAAACATTCTTTTGGTTGATGGGTTGTACTTGTTAACCCTTTTGGACATGTCTTGAGATCTTTATTTTGTTTACTTGAAGGATATTGTAACTCAGATTGGTTATATATTTTAGTCATTTGAGGATGGCTTTTATTTATTTTCTTTGCTTTTCATGGTTTGATTTACTTGTGAGATATCTACGTGACCTATGCTATCGAGTTATATATATTATGCAATAGGGGTGAGAGATATTCAAATTTAGACAGTAAGGTAAAATCCAGACCTAATTATCTAAAAATAATAATTTGGATTAGTTTTATAAAGTCGGACATCAATTCCTGGTTCTTTTTAATCAATCATGCAAGCAATCGATCAAAATCATGACAAACAAGCCTAAAGCTAGACTTATAAGCAATTGAGTGTAGCCTAAGAAACTCTATACTAAAAATGACTAGATATGCATGTTTCTTTGAGATTCTATAAGATAGTGTGTACCAGTCGAAACACCTCCCCGAAAAAGATTGAATCATGGGATGATAACTGGCTTAGGTAACTTGGAATGGTCATGTTGACAAAAGCAGCAAGTGTTCAGACATTGTTCCCATCTTATGTGGTGATCCAATGTCCGTCCATTAGTAGGTAATGACCTAGATAGGGTAAAATGATAGTGATGAATTGATGCAATGTCATGTTCTAGTACTTATTTTGTGCAAAGTATAAAATAACAGAGATGTGTTGCATACAAGTTGTTCATATGTGAATTTTGGTCCTACTAACTAATTCAAGCTGTCCTAAAGCTACGTGAGCATTTTTTCTAAACTAAGCATGACAACTTTTAATAAGTGTTAAAGGTGGAGTGTTCACTAACTAACTAATGGAGTGATCTAAGTCTAATCGAAAGCAAGTAGGCATGTGAGAAAGTAGTTAAACATGTGCAAAAGCAAGTAGACATGTGAGAAAGCATGTATTAAACATAGATTAAAACTTATACACGTGGAGATTAAACGGGTCCCTAGTGGAGTTGCCATTTTGTGGACATCGACGTTTCAATACAGGGGGTTCCGGAGTTGCTAATAACCCACCTATGGGTTTCGGAGCCCACTCTTCAGTGTGTGATGCCGGTGTGTGAAAGGTTGCTAACCATTTTTATGGGAGGGTTAGGCTCTACTTGGAGTTGGCACCAACTCGAGGTTAACCAATGGGGTTGGACATCGGTTCTCCTCTTCACCTAAAGAGGAGAAGTCTAAACTCAAAGATCTAAGGGTTTAACTCCTAGTACTAGTCTGAGTTCCTGAGACTTGGGGTAAGTTGTCTGGTTGCACTTGAGGAAGGTGTTAGGCACCCTAAATACCTGCGTTTTTAGGGCAACTTCTCCCATTCATATGAGTTTTAATCCTATGTCCATTTCTATGCTTTGTTAAGTGTGAATTAAAATGTCTATACCTTGTTTAATTTGAGTTAGAGGTTTGCTGAATTTTTCTAATGCCTAATGCCTGTTTGTGTTCTCAACACCTGTTTTTCAACACCTGATTTTAATTCAGGGTATAAACAAGCGTTGGCTTATAAATAGTTCAAGATCTGTCTTTAAATTTATCCTATTCTAGATACAGGAAGCACCTCATGGGTTAGGTCTTTAGAGGGATGGTAGACCCCTCAAATGGCTTGTTGTTTGTCTTCTCAAGGTCAGATATTAACCCTAAAAGAATGGAGAGAAAAGGGAAGATGATGAGTTTTTCTGGTTTGTAGGTCTAACGCCTGTTTATCACCTCAACGCCTGTTTTTCCAATGCCTGAATTTAACTTAAGGTGGAAAATAGGCATTGGGAAATATGATCAGATTATCACCTTTGTGCAATCTTTTGGGACAATTTAGTGGGTCCCAATAGTGTTCGATCCGTGGTTTGAGGAATGGAATATCTTCTAGGGTTACATAATGTAACCCTATAGGCCCTAGGTACAAGCCCTATAAAGATATGATCTCCCAAAGTGGGCCACATAGTCATCTATCACAAGCCTAATGCCTATTTTTTGGTCTGACGCATATTTATTCAATGCCTAAATTTAATTCAAGGAATAAATAGGCATTGGGTATTGAAACAGCAGCCAAGTAGATTCTTGGGCCACTACAGTGGGGCCTAGAGGGGTGGGACCTCTCTTAGGTCTTGACACTAGTCTTAGGGGTGACTTACACTCAGAGGATTTTTGGAAAAGAATGATTTTTAAGGCCCAAGCTTAACACCTGAAAGTCATTCCAATGCTTGAATTTTCATCCAATGCCTATTTTTTAACAAACAGACATTGGGATAGAAATGAGGGCCCATAGAGGTGCTTGTACATAGGAATAACTCTCAAAGGGTATATTCGCCTTAGGACAAGTTAAGAGAATAATCAGGGCTCCCTGGGGTGGGTCCCAGATCTCAACGCCTGCTTATTCTTTTAATACCTATTTGTTAAATGCCTGTTTTTAATTCTCTTAGAAAATAGGCGTTAGTTATTAGGAGAAAATCTAGCAGCTAAATTTCTCAATTTTAGTGCACTTAGGGTTTTGTAAAAATCATGAAATTAAATACACTAACAGGGGAGATATATATAAGCATCATATAAAAAATTAAGCCTCAAATCATGCATATAAAATTCAAATTAAAATCAATAAATATTCTCTAGAACTAGGTCTCAAAAGATACATTTTTTGGGGTCTATTTGGGGGGGCCATCTCGAGGCCTTCCACAGTTCATAAATTCATGAAATTAAATACAAAACATTATATATATGTGTAACCAAACATATTCAAATTTGGGTTCAATCAACCTTCTATAAAAATCACAATAAATTCAACATGATAATAGGTCAAAAATAGAAGCAAGTAGAGGCTCAACAGCCTCTACTATGTAACCCGAATTAGAACATAGTTCTAGCGTAAAACTAATAGTATAACAACATACTATTTGACATGTATTGAGCAAGGGGGAATGAATTGGATTAGGGTTTAGGCTTTCCTTGCCTAGGGTTGATGCAAGCTTTGTAAATTCACCTTCCTCTTCCTCTTTTCCTCTTTGAATTAGGTTTTTGGTAGCCAACCCTAGGTATCACAAAATTAGGGCTACTTATAGACCTAATCATGCTTCATGGATGGTTGGCATTGATCCTAAGGGTTTCTAGGTGTAGGGTGGAGATGAGTTTAGCAAAAATGAGATGGAGGGCTCACATTCCACATGAGATGCATGGGTGACATTTATGCTAAGGGGTTAGACAAGTGTCTAAGTGCCTTGAATAGATGAATGATTAGGATTGATTTAGGCTAGCCACATGGAGGGTGAGGATGTGAGGTTTAGTTTACATGCATTGGTTAAGTGTACAAAGGGGTAGGTTTAGATGCCATTTGATAGGTGTAGGTTAGTTGCTAAAATCAAGGGTGGGGCATCAAGGTATTATTTGGAGGATCATGAGTGGAACCTTAGTGATGTGAAATTCAGCTCCTAGATCTAAAGGTGGCGGGTTAGGGTGTACTAGAGGAGATGCTTATCCAAAGGTTGGTAATCTAGCCTTAAGGTGTGAATATCTTAATTCCACTAATGAGCTTAAATGCCTTAAGGCT
This sequence comes from Platanus orientalis, assembly GCA_025762735.1. Lineage (NCBI taxonomy): Eukaryota > Viridiplantae > Streptophyta > Magnoliopsida > Proteales > Platanaceae > Platanus > Platanus orientalis. The sequence continues at coordinate 12,704 of JAOXJP010239183.1, read as the reverse complement.
TTAGCTCACTAAGGTTCAATGATTATTTTGTGATTTTCTATACCATTACTATGCAACCCCTTTCCATGGCTCTCAAGCTCAGAATTGGGTGAACTCGGTGTCTAGTTTTGAAGTCTTGGATGATCCAGTCGCAACGAGCTAGTCGGAACCGAATTACGATGAAGGAAAGGGGTAAAATCGAGGTTTTCCGTCTTGATAACCTTATAGATACATTTTGAAAGGGTAAGGTGGTAAAATTGATCTTAGAAATTATGTGGTGAAAGACGACCCTTGATTTAAGTGAACCACAGCCTCTGACCACACTGAATTATGATACCCAAGCTGGAAACTGTGCCCAAAATACCCGTTTGGTCATATGGGGATTTCTTGATGGGAATTGTTTCTGTATTTTATGTGCGTCTCTACTTTGAGCTGTGCTTAGGGGTTTTGAAGTTTGAGGAACATTGGGGCTATAGAAACTAATAGACTGATCATTGGATTCCCAGGTAGTCATTGGGGGGGTTACGAAGTGAGGTCCTTCGTCGAGATCGGGTTTTTATAGTGGCTTGAAGGTTGGGAGAAACAGGCTGTCAGACTTTCTCTAATACCAGCTAATGAAATGAGCCTGACCTTGCCCCATTCTGAGTTTAGGAGAATCTTTTAGGGCATTTCATTTGTCAAATATGAACAAACGGCTTGTTCTATTTTGAACAGAGAGCGATGGTGTGGAACATGGGGATCTCATAATCCAGTGAAAATTTGATACTCTAAAGGTATTGGAATTATGAGGATATGGCCACTGATAGACTGAATTTTGAGTTTGGGTGAACTCCTAAGGGTCGATTGATCACCCGATTCCTGTTACGGGATTGCTGCTCCTTTTTGGAGTAATTACACGAATCCTTTCAGATAAGTTCCATGAAAGCTCATGTCCCTTAGACAGTTTTTTGAAGGTTTCACAATTCCAGAGAAATGGACATCAACTGATCCTGATTTAGATAACTAGGGAAAACACTAGCTCCATATGAGTGAAACGGGATTAGGACCTCTTTTTGATCCTTTGGGGAAGATTTTAGATTTTCCCCAGATTTAAGATATCGAAGTCCTTTTCTTATATCTAAAGATTTGAGGCAAAGATTACGGGCAAGGTATGGTCATTGACCTTTCAGAATTCAGAGATCAGATGAACCTTCGAAAGCTCTTCCAAGGGTCACTTTTAGGTCCAGGTTAACTTAAGTTGAGAGGCTGACTATTGCCAATATTGATGAGGGTCAAATTTGTGATGAGTTTCTTGAAGTTGGGAAAGGCAAGGGTGTACAGTGTTTGAAATTACACTATTCTGATAGTGAGAGAGGCTCCAGGGATCCTTTGAGGGTCGAGGAGTGAATTCTTGGAAGTGAAAAGTGAAGGTCCGAGTTTTATCCTAGAGCGGGGTGAATAGGATTTATAAAAAATTCTTTCAAACTTACCCCCAATCAAAATTCCAATTTAGATGTTATGATAGATCTTGGAATTTAGTGCACACTAAGATGTAGTTCAATTATCACAACTGCAAATCAAAGGCAATTGTTAATTTTAATCTTTCAAATAATTTAAAATCTTACTTAATAGAAAACATGAAAGATCATATAGATTGAGTTATACATGCTATGAAGATACCAAGAGAGGAGATAATTTACACACCACAAGCAACACACAACACAATGTTTATAGTGGTTCGGCACTCAGGCCTACATCCACTCTCAAAGCTCACAACAGAGCAACTAAATTTTATTTAGATTGAATTACATTACAATCAAAGTTAACATTACAAAATATATCTACTTGCATAGCAAGCTCTACTCTTGGTGTCTCGAGTGGGTATTGGTTTACACTACCGATGTTTCCAGTGGTAGTGCTATGGTCTACACCCAATGTCTCCGGCAGGTGTGGTCTACACCCGGTGTCTCCGGCGGGTGCTAAGGTCTCAAGGAGTATATATTAAATCAATACAAATTACCTCAAGAGGTTGATGTATTACTTGATGCACATGTGGGTGGTTGCTTCTTTGTTGAGCTTGTGTGCTAATCGGTTCCACCAAGCTTCCAAGGGTGCCTCTTGCTTCTTGGAGCTTCTCATAAAGGTTTACTTGAGAGTAAACCGTTCACCTAGCTTCTCTCTTCTTGTTTTCCCAATGATGAGTGTAAGGAAAGCAATTGGGTGTCTCCTTGATCTTCAATGAATGCACATTAATGGAGACAAGAATGCCTTGCTCACTCCAAAAGATCTCTACTATTTTCTCCTTGGAGTTTTCTTGTTTGTGTTCTTGTGTTTTTTAGTGTTAGAGAGCTCTCTTGAGCTTCTCTCATATTTATAGGGGACGAGCATAGTCGTGTAGCCTTGATTTGGAATCTATCCCAATGGTCAAAAAATTGCAGACGTTGATCTATAATAATTTTTGAATTTCTACTATGGTGGATTGATCCGGCTATGTCAGATTGATCCGCACGGATCTTTGACGGGTGAGGTCTATGGTCTACTCTTTTGGTCTCTCCAATGGAAGAGCTACGAATGCACACTACCAGTGTCTCCGGCGGTAGTGTCAATTCTCCTAGTGTGTCTAGTGGGAGAGGTTTATGGTCTACTCTTCCGATGTCTTCGATGAAAGAGCTATGGGTACACACTACCGGTGTCGCAGGCGGTAATGCTAATTCTCCTGGTGTCTTCGGTGAGAGAGATCTTAATAACTTAATAAAAAGTTAAAGGCAAGAATCACCTCTTTGAATGTTGGTGTTGCCTTGTACACAAGATGGGGTTGCTCCACCTTGAGCAAGATGTGACAATAGCTCCCCAATTACTTCTTGGTTGACTCCTCAAGTTGGTTGAGCCAACATTGGTGGGTTGCTCCTCCTTGAACAGGACGCAACACACAATCCCACACTTTTTCCTTCTTGAGTTTCCTTGTTCAACAACCCCTTGTAGCCTTCCTCTAAAAGATATGTCTTGGCAAGGTGGGAGAGGTGGCAATGGAATGGTCTTGGGTATAGATTTTTTTATCTAAGCATAGTGAGAGGTTCTCTAAAGATTGGAAGAACTAAATTTCTCAAGATCTACCACTATAGACAATTTAAGCTTTCAAGTATATGAGATTTTAGCAAGAACCATTAGATTGCTCATGGGGGCTCATCCTCTTTTATATTCGACGAGAATGATGCTAGTCCATTAGATTAGAACATCCCCAAATAGCCAAATGATATTGGCCATTGATTGGAAATGGATTTTTTATGTTTGACCATTATACAATATTTTGTAACTTTGGATCGATCCATACCATTATACAATATTTTTGTAACTTTAGTTCGATCATGGATCGATCCAAGTGCAAAAAACACTCAAAACCTACAACCCGAAAGTTGTTGGATTGATCCTGTATCAATCCAAATAATTTGGATTGAAGTGGATTGATCCTGGATCAATCCAAATAATTTGGATTGAAGTGGATTGATCCTAGATTAATCCAAATCCTCTATATTGCCTTCTAAAACCTTAGAAATGTTGCAGAGGTCTTTGAATTACCTCTCCATGGTTTAGGAAGGTCCTAAGACCTTTATAACCCTTCATTAGACCCTTGATTCACCTAGACTACCATACAATACATGATTTACCTTAAGAGAGCTTGGAGTAAAGCGTGAATCCCTTAAGATGATTTGCCAACTCCTAGATTGTCCTCTTAAGGCTTTCTTGGCACTTGACGATGTTCTTCATGACACGTGAACGTAAGAACCTCCTAGACTCTAACATAACTCATGTCCTAGTCTATACATTGCATGTATGTTACATTTCATGGAATTTAAAATATATTACATTTACAATTTCCCCATTTGGGAATTCCATGACAAAACTTAAAATACAGGAAAATAGAGTACAAAAATGAATAGTACAAGGAACACATGAACTCCAACTCTAGCCAAGTCTTCTATGAATTTCATTGGCTCTCCCCCTAGATACATGCTTGGGATTTTTCATTTAGTGTTCTTCATTTGTGATGCGTTTTAGCTTTAGGATCCTGAAATTCATTTGACAAAAATATACCTTTCTCAAACCAAGATTAGTGCAGTCAAATGATAAAGCATAATGAACACACAAGCATGCAAGTGTATATGCCCATGAAGTGAAGTATCAAGTATGATAGATGCAAGTGAATGTGAGTTAAGCATAAATAGACTTAAGGTATTTCACTTGATCATTTACCAAATTAATGATATGTAGGGTTCCATTAATCTTTATAATCTTCTCCTCCTTACTTAGGCAATACATTTTTACTCCCCCTAAGTATGATATACCATTTTTTAGATCAAAATTGCCTTTAATTTTCAAAATTTTACAAATTTTACTTATCGTTTTCCTTAGCTTTTTCTTACCTCTCCCCCTTTTTATCATGAACTCCAAAGGGTTTATCATAAAGACATAATATAAATGGTATTAAATGGAGAGATAACAGACCATATAGTGTAAACCATAGCAAAAAAGAGATGCCATTTTCATTGATTTCCAAATAGGTTTACAAAATTAAGATCAAAATACAATAGGATGAAAAGCAAGAGGTGTTATGCATCCTCATCACTCTCCTCATCCTTGTCTTCATCCTCACTAATGAGAATGTCGAGAGCAACCATGGGAGATGGTGCATGAGAGGGATCTGCAATCTCTTCGATGTGGATGAGCCTCTGATTCATGCTCTCCACCTTCTTTCCCAGGTGATCAAAACACCTGAGAATACACCCAAAATATCTATGAATATCTCAAATCAGACCCAAGAGTGCGGGAGGTAGTGTCACTGATAGTGTTGGAACCGTGGTCGCTTAGGAACTGGGTGTTGATGTATATTGTCAATGCCATATTGTATAAAATACATGGAGTGGTAGATTAGGCATGGCATGAGCACATTACAAATTTTGAGTCATGTCTGTAATCATCAAGTGGATTGGTTCTAAGAAGGAAGACGAGCTCCAATTACTTGAAGCTGAGGATGATTCGTTCCCAAATCTACCAAGGTTCAAAGACTTGAAGACCCGAGGTTTATCAAGCACGAAAAGGTTTGTAAAGGTATACAATATAATAGAAATAGGTTAAAAAGACACCTTACATAACCTTATGGACCATACATGCCACCTATATAGGTTCCTAAGTGAGTGGGAGTAGGTTCTTGGCAACATGGAAGAAAAATAGGGGAATCAGATCGATCTGGAGGGGGTCAGATCAATCTGCATTTAGCGGATCGATCCATTACTTATCAGATCGATCCGGCAAAGCTCGAGTGTCTCAAACTGAGACATTGAATCAATCCAAGGATGCTAGATCGATCCATGTTGATCAATCCGATATAGTCGGATCGATCCTCAATCATAGAAATTCAAAAATAAAAATAGATCTACATCTAAGATTTTTTGACCATTGGATAGATGCCAAATCAAGGGTGCATGATTGTGCTCGTCCCCTATAAGTATGAGAGAATCTCAAGAGAGCTCACTAACACTCAAGAACACAGAAAAAAGGTATACTAAAAAAAAGAGAAGAAATCTTGAGAGGAAGGGTAAGGCATTCAATCCCACCAATTGTCAAGTTGGCTCCATTCATGAGATTCAATTGAAGATCAAGGAGCCATTTAAGTGTTTCCCCAGTACTCTTCACGAAAAGAACAAGAAGAGGGAAACAAGTGAAGGGTTTACTCACAAGTAAACCCTTGCAAGAATCTCCAAGAGCCAAGAGGCACTCTTGAAACCTTGGTGGAACCTATTGGCATACTAGCTCAACAATGGAGCAACCACCTTTCTGTGCAACAAGAAATACACAAACCTTGTGAGGTAATTTGTATTGATTTAAATATTTTTCTTTGAGACCTTAGCACCTGATAGAGACACCAAGTGTAGACCACACTCACCAGAGACACTGAGTGTAAACCATATCACTACCACCGGAGACACCGGTAGTGTAGACCATACCCGCCAAAGACACTGGGTATAAACAACTTCCACCGGAGACACTAGGAGTAGAACTTTCTCCTACAAGTAGTTGGTTTTTTAAATTTTAACCCTGATTGTAATACAATTTAATCTTAATAAAATTTATTAGCTCAGTAGTGAGCTTTAAAAGTGGATGTAAGCCCGACTGTCGAACCACTATAAATATTGTGTTGTGTGTGCTTATGGTATGAATTGACTCTTCCCTCTATCTCTACATGGCATGTTTATCATTTTATATATGATCTTTCACATTTATAATTGAGTAGAAACTTAAAGTAATTGAGAGATCAAAATTACTAATTGTCATTGCATTGCACTTATAATTAAAATAATTGAAGCATATTTCTAAGTGCATTAAATTCCAAGAATTATTGTCACATCTAAAATTAGAATTTTAATTAGGGGTAAACCAAAAGAATTTTTAGATATCCTATTCACCCCTCCCCCTCTAGGATAAACTCGGACTATCAATTGGTATCAAAGTAAGGCTGCTCATAAACAGTCTAACCTCCAGAGTTGAAAGATCAAAATTCCTAGAGGAAAGTCCTATGAAAGAAATCCTAGAAGCACCCTAGATAACTCAAGAATGTCTAGGAAGGAAGGTTGATCAATTTCTACTCCTCCATACTTCAATGGGACAGACTACTTTTATTAGAAAGTTTGAATGACCATTTTCCTAAAATCTCTAGACTATCATGTTTGGGGCTTAGTAGTGGAAGGCTTTACTAAACCCTCCACATGCCCAAGTGAATGGGTTGAGTCTTATGTAGAAGCCTGTGAAGCAAACCTCAAAGATCTGAGTACTCTACATCATGCTTTGAGCCTTGATGACCTATGTAGGATAGGTGAATTAGGAACCGCTAAAGAAGCATGGGAGTTTCTTGAGAAGACCTATGAGAGTGTCTCAAGTTCATCAAATTATGAAAACTCACTGAGCAAAACAGTTCACTAGGGTCTAAAGTGAAATTCTATCCTAGAGGGAAATGAATAGGATTTCTTGTACTCTTTTTAATTAACTTAATTTGCTTTAGTTTATCTTATAATCTTTGTTAGTTATTTTACCACTAGAGTGATTCAAGTCTCTTTAGCAATTTGATTAATTTACTCTTAATTTGATAATGCATAGAAATAAACACAATTGCATTAATCACATGAACACAAAGCAAAGCTAATGCACACAACCAGAACACAGATGTTTATAGCGGTTCAGCACTAAGGCCTATGTCCACTCCTAAAGCTCAATCTTGAGCTTCCTGTAATTTTCTTCAGATTGAAATACAGACAATCTAGGTAAAATTCACACACCAAACTCTTTCTATTTGTTATGCAAGCTAAACCTACACTCTATGTCTCCGAAGAGTGTAATACTCCTTCCGGTGTCTCCAATGGAAGGGATTTAAACAATGAAATATTGAATAACTATAGTATAGATTGATACCTCAATGTGTACCAAAGGTAGATGTTCCTTCCAACGAGCTAATATGCCTTTTCTTCTATAGTTTGAAAATGTAGCAGAGAATAAGCTTTGGAGCCTAGTGATTCTCAGATTTCCTTACAATGGATAACCAATAATCCTCTCACCTTTTGATATATGATGTAGTATGCTCAGAGAAAGAGATCACTCAAGTATTCTCAATTGTATAGGATCAATAATGCAGTAAGCACATAGACTTCCCGGCTTTCAAATTAGCCGTTTTTCTCAGATAAAACTTTTTTTTGTTAATCACACTCTTATAAAAACCTAGGGTATTATCACCCTTTTATAGAGTTAAGCCTCATTTTAGTCCATAGGATTAGAACACTTTCTAACAGACAAGTCCTGAGAAAAGTCGGATTAGAATTTCAAAAACAAAAGTCAATTTTTATGAGATTCATGGTTGTGATCGATCACACTTTTTTTGTGATCGATCAAGGAAGTGTGATCAATTCCTTGATCGATCAAGCTTAAGGATCAAAACTCTCGGGAAATTTTAAATTTGCCTGAAATTTCACTTGTGATCGATCATGAGATCTATGATCAATCACGGATCTTATGATCATCAGGGTCTGCTATTTTTTCTGAATTTGTGTTATGTTCTCCTTTTTGGTTTTGGATTTTTTGCTTCATCTTTTTGGGACAAACACAGATGTATTAAGACCCTTTTTAGCACCTCACACTTTATCTTATGATTTCTTTTAGTTGCTTTAGTGCATCATGTAAAGTGTGGATATTTTCCAAGGTTTGTGCATGTCATAAGCATCCATCAACCTTCTCTTTGTCAACCTTCAGCTTTAGCTTCTTTAAACTGAGTCTTCAACTTGGATCTTGAACTTGTTCTTCACTTTTGATAGTTATCTTGATCTTGTATGTCTTTTGTCCTTCTTTGCCTTTTTTCATTCGAGCTTGGAGCACCATCTTGGACTTGACACTTACTTTACAACTTAATTGTTTTGATATGGGATTGACAATACATAAACCTAACAATTACAACAAAATAGCTTACCCAATTTTCTGAAAAAACTAGACCAGTATCGAGAGTCAATCTTTAAACCTAAGGATCTAGATCGGGCCGCAAGGCCCATACTTCCTTTCCCTAGGGAAGAAGGCAAATGTCTAACTCCATCTATAAATATCAGAGTTGGTTGCGACTCCAAAAGCAACCCTAGCCATCCGGCCTGGGCCCGATCCTTCCTCGAGGGGAAGTGGGGTGGGGGGAAAACCATCTAGCCCTTCCGCGATGACCACAAATGGTGACTCCGCTGTTTGACCTCTAAATATGCAATTCATAAATTCCATAAGATTTCTTTGTTTATATGTATATTATCTATTATGAATTCTTTATTTCTTTTTAACATAATCATGTGTTTACATAGATTCTAGGGCATGTCATTAGTTAGTAGGATATACACTCATTTTAACTATTTGAACTTACATCTTAAGTTAGAAAACATGCTCACATTAGATTTAGGACAACTCAAATTAGTTAGTAGGACCAAAATTCACATTGACCAACTTGTTTGCAAGACATGTTTGATTTTTTTTATTCTTCATAATGAGTCCATAAGTTATGGCATTGCACTTTGCACGAACATTCATGAGCCCCTTTTATTTTTTTACTATCCACCAATGGACCAACATTTGCAAACATTTAGGATATGAGACGACGCTAGTGTCGTGGCTGCTACGTCAACGCAGTCAGGATGAGTAACCCAAACTAGTCACTATTCTCATGATCTGATATTTTTTGGGAGATGTTTAGATTGATCTACCTTACTCATAGATTCTAAAAAATTATTATGCATATAGATTCATTTTAGGTTAGAGTTTTTTTTTTTTTTAAGATAAGTAATGATTGTATTAAAACCAGAAAAATTACATCCTAGTATATGTACATTAAGTGAAATCTCTATGGATTACATCTTTCAAGAAACTAGGAAAAGCATCAGGGTAGATGATATGCCCGTTATGACCAACATTCCAGGATGCTAGAATAGCCATTGGCTGGTTTGCTTCTCTCCTGACATGATTTATGTTGACCCTTGTGAAATTGGTTTCCAGCTTCTAGATTTGGTGAGCTAGGCACAAAATTTGCCATGGGCATTTTGCTTTTCGATTTAGTACATCCACCGCTATTTTTGAATTAGAAGAGATCCACAATTGATTGCACCTATTATTTATCGCCAACAGGACACCTCTCAGAATAGCATAAAATTCAAACCAAAGAATGTTTAGTGTTTGAGCCTCCCCCACATAAGCTACAATGGGCAATCCCATATGTCTCTAATCAGCCCCTCATATCCAGCCTGTGTTTGAGTTAGTGATCCATCACAAGAGAGGGCCCAGCCATGGACTAGCAGTTTAATCTAACTACAAACCTTTGGATGTCGATCGCTAATGTTGGTTTTTAGCTCCCAATTTGCTTTAATATGTTGATTCAATGGAGTTTACCCTTGATCATAGTGAAGTTCTCGCCCTCAATTTTGAACATCAAATGTAGTATTATCCACAATCATATCCATCCTAAAACTTTTCCCCGCAAACCTACGTTGATTTCTTCCTTCCATATGTGATACACACAAGCATTAAAGGCTAGCTTTCTAATAATGGCCATGGCTGATTCCCCCTTGTAGACGCTCTTGATCCAATTGCACTCACTAGCTAATGGCCTTGGTCTTCTATATATAGGATAGATTTTCCTTAGAATCATATTCCAAATACTTTTGTTGAAAGTGCATTCAAAGTATACATGATCTAGATCTTCCTTATTGTTCTAGCAAAAGCAACACTGAGATGTGTTCATGACCTTGAGTTTACACAGGTGACTTTGTGTTGGTAATCTTTGTAGCAGTGCTCTTCATACCACGAAACTATGTTTGGGTATAAACGGTTTGCACCAAGGAACCTCCCACCATTGGACGTTGTCTCCTACTGATCTAGACAGTCTCCATGTAGATGATGATGAGAACTCTCCATTGCTAGAACTCATCCAAATCACCTTGTCTCCCTCTGATGCTGGTAATTTCTCCAACCCATTAATGAGGTTCCAAACCGGTCTTAATACCTCTACCCAACCACCCCCGGTTGCCATCCTTCCTCATCGATGAGACTAGAAACCATGTTGTATTTCCCCAGTCTAGTCCCTTGATAAATGTCTTCCCCATACATCTTGCATAGAACACCTTCCACATGCCATTTATCAAGCCAAATCCGTGTTGTAAGCCCATTACCAATCATGGTAGTCACATTTGATTCGGCCAAATTCCTTGCCTTCAAAATTTTCCACCATATCCAAGAGCAGTCTTTGGGTTCTTTAACTATCCAAATGGATTCGTATTTCAAATATTTTGTACTTATCCATTTCACCCACAAACTTTCTTTGTTGGATATTAACCACCACAAGTGCTTCATTAATCCCAGACCATTCATCTCCTTAACTTTTCTGATGTTTAATTCACCCTCTTTGTATGGTCTGCAAATTTTATCCCAACTTACAACATGCATTTTCCTTGACAAATCAGGGCTTACCCATAGAAATCTTGCAAATAAAGATTTAATTTCACCAACCACTCTTCTTGGTAGGCCATAAATACCAGTCCAATACAAGTAGCACCCTTGTAGGACTAATCTAATTAGCAGTAAACAACCAGCATAGGACAATGGTCTTGTCTTCCATCCCGCCAATCTTCCTCTGATGCGATCCCGAATTAGCCCACAGTCATGACAAGACAACTTGCCTGCCACTAGTGGAACACCTAGGTACTTCATTGAAAGATGTCCCTTTGAGAATCCTGTAAGTCCCAATAGTTAATGTTCCATCTCCTCCGAAGTACTTGCAAAAATTAAAGTGGATTTCTCCCTATTCACATGAAGTCCTGAAATGTTTGAAAACAATTCTAGGACTTTATTAATGTTTCCTAAGTAGATATTGTCAGCTCTAGAAAAAATCATTAGATCATCCACAAATATTAAGTGAGAGAGTTTGATGCCACTACATTTGGGAATAAGAGAGATTTTACATGCACCAATTTCTTTCTCAAGAATAGAAGAGAAAATTTCCATTGCTAGACAGAAGAGATATGGAGATATTGGATCACCCTGTCTCAAATCACGAGTACCCTAGAAAAACCCTTTTGGACTACCATTGATTAATATGGAGAATTTAGGAGATGAGATGCACTCCATCACCCACTCCACGAATTCGTCAGGAAAACCCATTCTAACCAAGACTTCTTTGATGAAATTCCAAGAGACTGAATCATAAGTTTTCCGAAGATCAATTTTCATCACTACAGCCCGAGTATGATTCTTCCTTTCAAATCCTCTAATAACTTCATAGTAGAGAAGGATGTTTTCAACTATGGATTGTCCCTCTATAAAGGTAGTTTGATTTAGCCACACTAAAAAATTCATCACTTTCTTCAAGCAGTTTGCAAGAATTTTAGTAATGAATTTGTACAATAAGTTACAAAGTGCTATAGGCCTGAATTCATTAAAAGAGGATGCTTCTATTTTCTTTGGAATTAAAGAGATAAAAGTTGAATTTACCTCTTTTAGTATCCTTCCCGTGCCGAAAAAATGTTTGATGGCCTTAGTAACATTGGATCCCACCACTTCCCATGCCGCTTTAAAGAAGGACAATGTAAAACCATTTGGCCCAGGTGCCTCACCTTCTTTGCCATTCCAAATTACTTTTTTTAATTTCCTCACTTGTAATGTCCCCCACCAAACTGTTTTCCTATTCCTCACTTAATTTTCTGTCATGCATCCAATCATTTTCTACCATATTATAAACTAAGGGAGATGCAAGAATTTTCTTGAAATATTTTTCAGCTTCATTTCGGATTTCCTCTTCATTCTCCAGGTGTTGCCCATTTTCAGTAATTATGTGTCTAATGTTGTTTTTATTTCTTTTCTGCACAATACTTCTATGGAAAAAAGCATTATTCTCATCACCCAAGTTCAGCCATTGAACTCTTGCCTTCTATCTTAGGAAACTCTCCTCTATTCTTGAAGCTTCACTATATTTCTATGTAGCCTCCCTTTCCTTTTCTAACAAGCTATCATCACCGGGTTTCAATTTACGAGCATCCTGCAATTTAAACATCTCATTCACACGGCCATAGACATTTCTATTCCAACTCCTCAATTTGTTCTTGACAGATTTTAGTTTTTGTGTAACTTGGAATAAAGGACTTCTAGTCACATCAATATCCCACCCTTTTTGTCTTCCACATATTCTATAC
>JAOXJP010239173.1:0-23442 GCA_025762735.1 Platanus orientalis | reverse complement strand
ATATATATATATATATATAACAACAACAACAAACAGCCTTATCCAAACTATTTGGGGTCGGCTACACGAATCCTGTTCCGCCATTCAAATAATATTGCCTTATATATATATAAAAGGCAATATTATTCAAAAAGAGAACGAAACAAAAGACATTCACCAGGGCGGTGAATAGAAGAAAGACAAAGACAAAGAAGCAACAAAATGAAAGAAGAAAAAACAGCAAGCAAACTATAACAATTACATGCACCCATCCCAAATAGTTGTCCAATCTATGTCATCAAATGTGAATTTAGTGTGCTTTGGGAAATTTATGGCCAGATAATAATCGGAATTATCTATTTTAGAGTTATATAGTAATTAAAAGTTTATATATATAGATAGATGTGCGTGTGGGACCCCCCATCTAGCTAGCTTATCCAACCAACCTCATGAGGTGTATATATATATAGATAGATAGATGTTGCTTGTGTGTGTGAAGGACCCCCCATCTAGCTAGCTTTTCCAACCAACCTCATGAGGCATCTAATCTCCCAAGTTAAATGGGCCCATTGCCAAGACCCCACACTTTTCCCAGAACCCCAACTCACCACCACTTTTGAATCACCCTCCACCAAACAACCTTGGATGCCTAGCACCTTTAGCTCATGCAGCCCTACTAATAGAGCATAGCATTCAGCCTTTGTAGAGTTATAGACTCCCAAAGGACCCCACACACACCACACTTTACTCCACTATATTCATCCTGAATAATGCATCCATATCCCGCCGGACCTAGGTTCCCCATAGAAGACCCATCAAATTCAGCTTTTTTCCCCCAGTCGGAGGAACCCATCTTTCCTCAATCAGCCGATTTCTCAATGGATCCATGCTAACACATCCCCTCTGATCTCTCATGAAATCATTGAGAGATAGCTCTTCAAATTCCTTAGTCACCCTAAGCCATGATCCAATCTCACACAGAATAGAGTCTATTACTTCCTCCAAACTGCCAGCAGGAAAACGTGGGTTCCAGTCTGGTGAGCACCCACTTTGTGCAAAAAATGTCCCACTTTGTGCAAAAAAAAATGCCAAAGGTTAGGTCTGTATCCCCTCCACCCCTCCCAGCACCCCATAATTACGGGACCAGCACTGGGTAATGACCTTTTATTGTTATTGTTATTGTATTTAATAAGTACTATTCTTATTTCATCAAAAAACAAGTACAATTCTTATCTCTTTTTTTTTAGAGGTAAAGTAAATATCATTAAAAAAGCAAAGGGAAACAATACACAGGAAAAAAAATTCACCAGAGCACTAGGGCAGTGAATGCAAGGACCACATATGCAAAAACAAACTAAACAGTCTCGCTCCCGGAGGAAAACCGCTCCAACTCGTCAATAGAAACAGATATGGAAAACCTATAAAAGAGTAACATAGACACTAGCATTAAGGCTATACAAAGACGAGAGCTTATCCTCAAATACTCTTGTTCCTCTCCTTCCAAATGGTCCAACATATAGCCCAGACAAGAAACGCCAGATGCCTTTAGGGATACCTTCTAAGTCCCTTATCCACCCCACCTGGAAATTAGATCCCTGAACTTGTTCAGGAAGGACCAAGACACATTGACGTGAGAGAGAAAGAAATCCCAGATTTTTGCACAATCAAGCAGTAAAGAAAGAGGTGATCTACTAATAGTTCTAAAATTCTTATTTATTTTTAGATCCAACAGCTGATTTAGTTCCTTTTGCTTTCTCTTTACATGCCAAAGCATCCCTTCATAACTCTGACTTTGCATTTACTCCATCTCTAGTTTTACCAATCAAAACCATGTCATCGATGAATGGTAAAACTGCGAGATATCCTTGTGTACGCTGTGTATGTCACAATGTCATACACTAAGCATATTGTAGTCTTCAAAATATAATTAATTAAAGTACATATTTCCATTTAAACTCTTGGGAGGAAAAAAAAACTTTCTATTGCAAAGAGAAATTGTTAAAGTAAAATCGGATGTCTTCTTTAGAAAACCTGATTATCTCTCCTCACAAACAACTTAAAAGGAGAACTTTTATTTCCTATTAACCACATGTCTATATGCACACATTCCCCTTTAATTCATCCAAGTCCCAACCAGACACAAATATATCCACTACATTGCCATCAAAGTTGATAAGAGCAAGAACTTATTGAACCATGGCAAGGTCAACACAACTGTAACAAAAAACAATGGAATGACTAGAGGCAAACTTGCAATAAATTGTGTTTTAGACAACCACAATACTGGTGTTAATCCTTCCCTCTAAACTCTTTACTCTATTAAAAAAATCCAAGCAAATAAAAATGTGTATGGTGGAATTCCCCACAATATTACTGATTTAGTCAATGGTGAGCAGGAAATGGATAATACCATGCAAAAAGCTAAGAAGCAAACATAAGTAATCATCATAATATCATTACCTTTGCCAACTATGAAAAAGCCCCAAGTAGTTGGGATAAGGCTTTGTTGTTGTTGTTGTTGTTGTTTTAAAGAAAAAGGAAGGAATAATGCACAAAACTAAAAATTAAAATGCCAATTTAAGAAGTAAACAATTGTAACTAGTCATTTTCTAATCCCTTAATGCATGGGTATAAAGTGGTCTACTTTTGTTAGATTCCATTCCAAATCATATACACAATGTACTTTCACAAAGAAATGTAGAGAAGAACCGAATTACCAAAAAACACAATTGCAGAACAGTGGCAACAAACACTGGACTAAAAGGAACTAAGAGAGAAATGAAACAAACCAGCACTGCATGAAGTGGGAGGATCCTTTTGCAGGTCCTTTAACTCCTTTTGAATCCGTTTCGAAGCCATGAGGACAAAGATATTACTATCAATCTATCACTGCAAGAACTACGTAAGTGTCAACTTACAACAATTTGCAGGCCATAAAGATATAACCAAAATTCAAATATATATAGGAAAAAAGAAAATTCACAGGAAATCTCAGATTTGTCTTAGAAAACAAAGTCTACAGAACTAAAAATCGTAAACAACATATGGAGGTGATAACGAAAGACATGAAACCCACCCACCCACCTACCCACCAAGAAAAAAATGTTTAATTAACTCCATTTTAGTAAATGCAGATCTGCTGAGAATTCCTACCAGCCTACACAAAAAATAAATAGCCATCCCGTTGTTTAATCCTTAGTTAGTTCTTAAGGGCTCTGGCCAATCATCAAAAAAAGAAGAAGAAAAGAATGTCAACTCTAAAT
The DNA here is from genome assembly GCA_025762735.1 of Platanus orientalis. NCBI lineage: Eukaryota > Viridiplantae > Streptophyta > Magnoliopsida > Proteales > Platanaceae > Platanus > Platanus orientalis. Next base: position 20,200 of record JAOXJP010239173.1, on the reverse strand, counting down.
TTGACGAGCCATGAAAGAAAATTGCAAAACCGCGATCGATCTCAGAATGCAACAAGACACTAAAAAAACAAACATTCTTCACCTTGAAGCTCAAAAACATAATGGTATTATAAGTAATTGCAAGAAGTCTGACAACCCATGAACAGATTACCACAAAAAAAAAGGGTAATAACCTTAGAAATTGGAGACAAAATATGCAGAACCTAGGACCAAACGATCAATATCTTCGAATCGACAATTGAAACACTAGAACTAATGATAGATTGAAAGAAAAAATTAAGGTTTTGAAAGCATTACCTAAACAGTGGGATTTCTCTCGCTCCCTCTAGGGCTGCTTCTGCTAGACTGCTATCTATGGTTCTTCGTTGAATTGTATGCTATGCGACTTTCACACAAAAAACGTTGGATCGGAATCTTTATCGTAGTGATAAGGGTCTAAAATCCCGATTGTAGACTCGGATACGAAATTTCAGGTCTACCTCCAAAAATGAAGTGATTTGTACACGTGGCATGACTCTTTTGGGACGATATCCTCTGCGACACTCGGGAGCCGAGTCAGAGGGGGGAATCAATTCACTTTTTGGGGGTGAAGTGACAACTCCGAAACTGAATTGATTCCCCCCTCTGCCTCAACCCTCGTGCATTACCAATCGGGGCATCGGAGAGGATATCAAACCCACTCTTTCTAACCCCCTCAAGGGGGTTATGTGTAAGGGGATGAAATCGTAGGCGCCACACCCCCTGATGGGACACTCGGGGGAGGAATCAATTCACTTTTTGGAGGTTTTTGATTCTCCCTCCTGAGTGTCCCATAGGGGGCATCGCACTAGATATTAGACCGCAAGAAAGGCTTGAAATCCTCTACGCCACCTCTCTTGTGAGCCACTCAATGGCCACACAAGAGCGAATCAACTCAGTTTTTGAGATGTCACATCACCTCCAAAAAGTAAATTGATTTCCCCCTTGTGTGGCCATTGAGTGGCTCACAAGGGCGGTGGTGTAGTGGATATCAGCACGGCAAGAAACATTGAATCGGGAGGGTTTGATTTCAATATCCATTTCTTGTTAACCCCTCCTTTCGGCCCTCCTGATTGTTGTGTGCACACAAACTCCGTGTGTGCCACCTTACTGTACACCACGGTGAACCACAAACACAAACTGGGAACCCTCTTTTGATGAGCCACAGACACAAAAATGAGCCACAGACCCTTTTGTGTCTGTGGCGCATTGTAAGATGGCGCAGAGCACTTCAATAGGTTTTTTTTTTCCCCACGACTTTCAAGGACTACAATACCTTGACGTATCAACAAAGATTACAATAAAAGTTGAAGTAAATGTTCTGTGATAAAAAGAAGAGTTTGTGATTCTCCGTGAGCACCTATGATTTGTAGGGCTGGCAATGAGCCGAACTCGTCATGAGCTCGGCTTGAGCCTTTGATTGAGTACATTTAATTAAGTGAGCCTGAATCGAGCTGCACCGAGCTTAGTTCAGTGAAAGCTCGGCTCGTTTATATATAAAGATTAATATAATTATATATGTGGTAAAGTACTTTGATTTGATAAATTATATTGCTTTTTCTTAAGTAACTATTTTAATATACGAGTAGACAATGAAAATATATTTGCTTTTTAAAAGTATTGATAGTGAAAAAGAGACAATGTGTACTATTAGTCAATCACATCAAAATTAGTGCTTATACTTTTTAATTTTCTAATTTTCTTTTTTCATTTAAGACAAAGGTGTTCTTGAAATAGGTGTTTGAATTCTAGGCGACACACCAAGTGCCTTTTACTTTAATTCCTATTTCATCTATATAGTCTACGTGTTAAACTATAATTGTTCCTATATGCCAATAAACTGAGCCGAGCTTGAGCTTTAATATTGTGTAATAAGCCTGAATAGGGCTGGGTAAAGCTCAGCTCAATTTGGCTTGTTGTCGCCCCAAATGTGTAATACACTATGTGTTACAATTAAAGGGTAAAATTATACTTGCACATGTTTATATAAACCTTAGAATAGTTTAGGAACCCTTTGGATCAATATAGAAATACAAAATATAATTTGAACATCAAATTATTCAAGTTTAAAAGTTTTTTCAAGTGCGTACTTTGGGTAACTTCATAGGTAAACATGTATCAATCCTGAGACAATTTAGGTTTGAATCATACATAATTAAAAATTTCATCGAGTCTATTTTACAACGTAACAAACGACACTTAATTTAGAGTTTTCTAGAGAAAGTTCTGGTTATTTCCCCGTAATAGGTTTTTTTTTAAAAACGTAAGGAGTTTTGGGTTTCTCAGGCTGAGAGTTCGCCTATTGAGATGAGCACTCGCCGAGGGGGTGCTCAAAGGCTCATCTGTTGAGGCAAGCACTCGCCAAGGGGGGGTCTGAGGGCTCGGGGTCCAGAAAACCAAAAACAAAAAACAAAAATTGCCCAAAATGATATTTTTGATGTAATATTTGATCATTGGTCTCCCAAACATATGGGATTTCGTAATGAACAATTTATAACCCTAAAAACAATTCAATTAAGTCATTTTATCTCATTAGAACAAAGAGAAAAAAGAGTTAGAAAATGTTGGGAGCTAAGTATATAAGTTATTTCCCAATTTGGTAAGTTTCACTTCCCACTCTAACAATGTGTTGAGATATCTTGTTTTCTTTTTAGATTTTTTTTGTCTTATCAAATTTATGCTAAACCAAATCATTTTATAGGAGATAGAGAAAAGAGGAAAGAAGAATTGGAGTTTAAACATGGAACATACTAAGTTTTAGTGAGTTTTCATACATAGTGTGCTACTCATTTGGATTCTTGTGCTTTTGTTCATTGGTATTCTTTATTTTGGATGAAATTTCAATTCTTCATCACTTGATTTGTTTCATTTATAAAGTTTGGCAAGTTTCCATCATCTAATGTATAAATTTATGAGAATTTGAGTGAGTGTTTATACATGATGTGCTACTCTTTTGTCCTCATACTGATTTCTTCATGGATATTCTTTGTTTTGATTAGTATTTTGGTTTATGCATCACTTGATTGTTATGTTTTTAAAGTTTTGCAAGATTTCATCATTTGATTAATAAGTTTATGAGATTTTGAGTAAGATTTCATACAAGATGTGTTACTCCTTTAGCTTATTGACATCTTGTTTATTTATAATATTTTCTTTGGTTGAGATATTCATTTTCCCTTAATATGAATGTTTTGTTTTTGAGATTTGGTGTGTTTCCTTTATCTCAACACTAAATCTATGGAGGATTAGTAAGTTTTCATGTTGAATTCTCTACTCTCTTCATTTTTTCTGCATGTTTCTTCATTGTTGGTTACTATATTGAGTGAGATCACAGATTTTCATTCCTTATTACTAGAGATTTTGTGAGTTTGGTAATTCTACACATTCCATAGAATTATTCATTTCATTATGCCTTGGTAAAACCCTTGGGTACTTGAATTTTTTGGATTCTACAAGTGTATCTCTAGATCTATTTCATTTTAAGCGTATGTTAGTTAAGATCTACTTATTTTCTTTAATTGCCACAATGAATTCATTGAAAATTTTAAGTTTCTCTCTATGATTGAATGTGAGAAAACTAGATTCTTGTGATATTAAAAATGGGAAAATGATTTATGACATATATACTTGGTGTTGCCTTGATTTCCCAATGCTTGAGAATTCTATTCACGTCATTATTGTTACTTGGTAGCCTCTTCTCAGTTGATTAACCTCATGTTTTGTTTCTTGTGTTATTATATAAGCTAGTTGGTCATTAATGCTATTAGTATGTTTTCCACTCCATTTTATCCACTTAGACATAATCCGATGAGTTTTATGTTACAATCATTTCATCTACATATCTTGTTCGGAACTTTTATTTTATGGTTGGTTTTGGAAAGTTATGAGAGAAATTTTCAAGGATTTGGTTTTGTTATGAGGATGAGCTATTATATTCTGATTGATTTTAGGTATGAGTTTTATATGGTTACACTTATGAATTTTTACTACATGGACATCTCTTGCATTGTATTCCTATGTAGTTACATATTACTACACATATGCATGGATTTTAAAGTATCATTTTACATTTGAAGATTTTGTTTTGGACCCAATCACTAGATGACATTAATAGGTGAAAACGACACTAGTTGCCAATCAACCCTTAATGCTCTGGGAGATTTTTTCGAGCTATACTGGTTTGATGACCCATTTCAGGGACCTAATCACCATGTATCATTAATAACTGAAGACGACACTAATTGTCTACCAACCCTTGATGCCCTATGGGATTTTTGCAAATTAACCTTTAATGCCCTGAGGGTTTTTTGTGGACTATACTGGTCTGATGAGTGATGACCCATTTCAGGTACTCAATCACATGATCACGTTAATAGGTGAAGACAACACTAGTTGCCTACCACCCTTGATGCCCTAGGGGATTTTTGCAAGCTAAATTGGTCTTATAACCCATTTATAGATTTAGTCATCAGGTGACATTAATAGGTGAAGACGATACTAATTGCCCACAATTTCTGTTCCAGATTCTAGTTTTCTCAGGGCCCCTACATGGGTTAAATGAGATTTCAGTTTTTTGTAGAGACTCTACATGGGTTATATGATTTCAGTTTTGTTAGAGGTCCTATATGGGTTAATTCGTTGGATTTGATACGATATCTTTTGACGATATTTGATTTAGAAACCCTACATGGGTTGAGTTGTTTTGATCCGGGGTTTATTTTGTTAAAAACCACTTATGTGTTATGTGAGTTTATGAGTTGCATTAGGCTTCCATGAACATGCATTTGTTTTGATATCTATTAACTAAGACAACTTATTTGAGAGATGCTAAGGCCTATTTATTTATGAGTATATTTTAAGCAAACATTTATATTACATGTTACACCTTTTTTATAAGCCACACTTTATTGATTTATGTGTTATAGACTATTGTTGATTTGCGTTATAATTTATCCACATTTATTAAATTCTAATTGTTATGGTTAGGTCGACTCTTGTGTATTCATCTGTTCTAATTTGGTTTCGTTTCATACATGTGATATTTGATTTATTCCGTCAGACATTATGTATGTTCTCTCACAGGCTTTATAATTTACCCATGTTTTTAACTCCCATTTCAGATGGCACTCTGGAGCACAGGATCCTTGACAGATTCAGTTTTGAGAGATGGTTCGTGGGTTAAGATGATCATTTTATCTACTTTATTTTTATTAATTTTATTTATAGCACACTTTATATATGACATAAGGATTATTAAGTTATGACTTATATGAGATGTTTATGGTTTCATTGAAGACTGTTTTGTTGTTGACATGTTTGGTGGTCCCATAGGATGATTATGCTTCTTTTGGAGAATGTAGTTTGGTATAGATGTTAGTTACATTTCCACTGTAATTGTTGAATGTATATTACTTCATAATTATATTTTCTCTGAGATGTTTTGATAATTAAAGTTAAATAATTGGACTAAAAGAAATAAGAAAAAATGTATGTTGTAATTTAGGTAAGTATGAGCTCCTTCCACAAGGAAAGGGCAATGTCACACTCTGAGATTTGCAATACCGTGCATGTGTGCTTCTGCATATTTATACTCTGATTTTCACGTGTGAGTTTCGAGGTATGACATAATGACTAGGTTGGGCTGGGCAGCGATAAATTACAACTTTGCCCTATTAAGGGTTTGGGCTTTTACTTCAAGCTTGGGTCTTTGTGAGGCCTAGCTTGGGTCAGACCATTTTTGGGATAATTTAACCCTTTGTGCAACCTTAACCATAGATCAAGTTTTCTTGACATGTTGAATATAAAAACATTATACTATTTCATCATCTTATCAACGTACTTAATGCATAAACCAATGTGAACCAAAAAATCGCATAAAAACTTTGGATCAACTCTACACTCGACTCTGTTTTTGTTGAGTCGTCTAATCCGTACAAATACATCTTCGTCACAATTTCAAATGTGGGGTTATCTTTTGATTAAATAATAAATTCATAAAGAGACAAATTTTCATTATCAGTTAGTATGATGTTACAACATAAATCAAAGATCTATTAACCTATAATTGAACAACATTTGTTCCTTTCTAAACTCTAATCCTCATAGTATTCCACCCCAGTTTCAATCATAGTCATTGGCATTTATGGATTAACAAGCTTTGTTAAGTTGGTTTACCACACATGGATTTTGAGTCCATCGTCAACTCATCCAAAGGTTATGAACATTGTTGTAAAAGTGAACCCTATAATTAGTAGATTTTGTTATCTTAGCATTGTTATTTTGATATTCTATATATGTGCAAAATACTATATAATATGAAAATAGTAGAACAAAATGAAACTACTTACTTGACTCGGATGATAGAAAATTTCACTTGACTTGATCAAGGTTAGTGTTCGACACTACGTCCTTAAGATAGATTCGTCCTTCACACTAGTGTTTATGGTCAATTCGAACGTCTGCCTCACATGATACAATGATTTTACACACACAGAAACAACACTACAATTTGTGTCTGACGAACCAGCTTGTGTTGTACCTCTCTCTTACACTAACATTGACACGGATGCACTATGAGACTAATAACTTGACCGAAAATTGAATGAATGAAATGATGAAGGGACCTCTTATTTATATATTTTTCGTGTCTATTTGGAACATGTATAGAGAAACAACCTTTGATTTCGAATAGTCACAAATGACCAATAGTTGCAATCTAGTAGCCACCTATATATCTGTATGGAATAGACATGCGTGAAAGGGGATGATTTAAGAGACACTTACATGTTCGTACGTAGTGGATATGTGTAATAGGTGTTATTTAAGCCACGTGTGTGTCTATTTGGTCCAACAGTCACCAAGGGCATAACTGTAAAATCGTATGAATAGACACACCCAATTTTGGGAGAAATCAAATAGAAAAATAATAATATTGATCTAACCTGACCCATGTTGGCTAGGTCCTCCCCTATCCACAAAACATCGGTACCCCTTAGGGCCCAAACTTATGTTCAACATTAGTGTATATGAACACACAAATTTTTTTGGGTTAGTTCATGTGGGACTATTAAAATTTCACACACCTTTACCAGTTTTACCAGTGATCAACTTTGCACTTTTGGAGACAATTTATCATTCACCCTTTTACAGTTTTGAGCATCCAATCATATAAAGTTGTTTTCCTTATCGAGGTGAACACAAACCCATGTGGGTCTACCTCAAGTAATATGTGGGTCCCACTTTTATTTTGGTTCAAACATAGTCAAACAATCAGATTTTTATAGAAAAATCTGGGCATTTTCAAAACCGTTTCCAATAGATTTTTTGGATGAAACGATGAATGGGAACAAATAGAGATTATCATCACCAGTGTTAGATCCTTCATCATTAGTGAGTAGGGCAATGGGTCGGGAGACGGATGAATGAGGGTTAGGGTTACCTTTTTTTCGATCGAGGGTAGGGTGAGGGGTTAACTAAAAATGACTTTAACTCGGGTTTTGCTTTTAACCTAACGTCAACAAAATGGCTCTCATGTGGGTTTAAATTTTCTTTTTTCCACCATGTGTCACACTCCAGGATAGCCAATACGATAACAAGACTTTAGTGGATAGTAGAGGATCTAAACCGGATGTTCGATCCTATACACGAGTCTAAGAAAGAGGAGATGTGGGTCCAACATTCATAAGCTGGCAATGAACAAATCTTCTGTGACGAAGATTGGTGCAATCTATGTGTGACTATACTACAGGCTGACACGCAGTGTGTAGATGGTTAAAAAAAAAAAGGCACCAAATTAAAAAAAAATGTGTTTGTGGTAGGTATCACATTGATGAGACTTTTTTTTTTTGTGGTAAACTAATGAAAATTCATTAAGAGAACCACTACTGAAAATTAAGAGAGAACCACTACTGAAAGAACATACATCAGAAAGCAAGCACATCCCCAAGTCAAGAGTGACAAGTGTGTCAGTATATCAGGTTTGACATAGAGATACTTTTTTTAGCAAGGGGATGGGCCGCTCTATTCACATTTATTTTATAGAATACAAAGGAAATAAAGTCAAATTTTTAGCTATAGTTTGACAACCAAAGGTCAAGTTCTTGACATTCCATGGACAACCTCAATACCATTAGACAAAAGTTAGATACTTGTACATGAATATCCCTTCGGTGAGGCTTTTCTACGCTCGGCGTATGCAAACGCCTAGGTCAACAGGCAGCCACATCAGTGTCAGAAGTGTTTTCACACTCCCGGCACTGATGTTTTCACCCACTTGACCATCGACAGACGTGGCACAGGCTAGGAGTCGGTGTATAAAATCCTCACCAATATCCCTATAACATTGTCTTCTTAAGGCCTAAGGCAAGAGAAAATAACGAAGCAATCCTAATCGAATGACACTACGCAACCGAAGGAGAAATCAAACGGCTAGACTGAGCATTATAAAAAAATAATAATAATAATAAAAGAGGTGGCCTCCATCATCCCTATATGGCACCAATACCCCACGTGTTGGTCAAAGAGGAAATCGTCCCATCAAAATTGATTTCGACACTTGTAAGGGTCTCTAAAAAATCTTTAGCATAGTCCTTTAGAATCTTGAAAGACAAATCAATAGTATAAGTATTTTTTTTATACGATTCAATAATGTAAGTGGTTGAGCCTATTCAAATATACAGAAGTTTCTAGCCTTCTATATGTTCCATTATAAGATGACAAATAGAGAGAACATTTCCAATAATTCATTATAGGGAATCCAATCATTCTTGACCCAATTTTGAAATTGATGTTTTAAAGAGAGAGATGATCATTTCTGGTTCTTAACAAATAAGGAAGAGCCAAGCCAAAATTTATTAGCTTAGCTGAATGACATTAAACAATACAATGAAAGGTAGATTCCAAGAACAAGAGCACCTAGGGCAATTATGGTCAATATTGATGTTTCTTTCAACAACATTCTCTTTGACATCAAGGCCTTCTTTAGAAATCCTCCAAATGAAATGCTTCACTTTTGGTGGAACCTTAAGGTTTCATTTTTTTTTCCCACGAGAATGGATCCAGATTAATAGACAATACGGAATTAGGGGAGGTGGCCATCATATAAGTTTATTTGACTAAGAAGATGCGCTGGTGTTGTAGTGCCAAATGGGTTGATCCGGAATATGAGAAAACACCCAGAGAATTTTTTTGAACAGCTTCAATCAGATTGGGGGTGGGGGTAGGGGGATTACTAGAAATCTCAACAATGGGCCATTTGCCATTGATCTTATCAATGATGCCAGCTACCTTTTAAACCAAATGAACTCTAGAGGTATTACTAAGAACTTGAAAGCCTTCATCGACGATAAATTGATATCATCCCTATAACTAACATTCTATCTTAAACCCTTTTAAAGGAGGTCTTTACTTTAAGGATGTTTTTTAGGAGCTATTTTGTTTTAGTTTGGCACTAAGAAATTCTCCATTTGGCAAGTATAAGGACTTTAGAAACCAAACCCAAGATAGAGAGATTATATATATATATATATATATATATATATATATATATATATGGATTCTTCAAGTTTGCTTGATAAGTAGAGCAAGTTAGAAAGAATGCCGATCTCTAAGACCAATACCCCATTCCGTTTGCTTTGTTTCGAAGAATTCTAGCTAATTTGGTTGATTTTTTTTTTTTTTGGGGGGGGGTGTTTGTTACTTACTACTCCACCAGAATTTTCTATAAAAAAAATAGTTAATTGAATTGTATATCTTTGTAGGCAAAAGAAAGCAGGACATGATATAAGAATGAATAACAACCATCACATATATAAAAGTATCTTCTTACTTGTTGAGGAAAATAGTTTACCCTTCCAATCTAGAGTTATACGAGTTGCACTCTCCTCAAAATAAGAGAGATGGATACATTTTCTCCCAATGGATGAAGAAAGGCCTAGATATTTATTGGGACTACGAGCTTGTTTAATTTTAAGGGCACCTTTAATAAAACTTCATAAATCTACAAGCCTTATTTTTATAAGTAAATTTCTAGATGACATTGCGATGACCAATGGGTCCAAGTTAGGACATATCCTTTTTTTTTTTTTGCTCTGGGAATCAGAGTAAGAAATATCTCATTGTTTTGAAATAGAGATTTTCCATGATTAAATAATTCCTCACTAACCATAATGCCAAATCTACCAAGAATATCCCAAAATTTATGGTAGAAACCCATTGGAAAACCATCAGCGCTAAACGTTTTAATTTGCCAATATAAAAATTTGCCTTATAGATTTCATCATTGGGAAAAGTGGCATTGTGATACTTATTGAAGTCATAGAGTGTGATAGATGGCATGAATTAGTGATTTTTCCAATATAGGGAGCAGAAGTACTAACAAAGTGTTTGGCAAAGATGGAATCAATGCTCATATGATCACAAGTCTAATTACCATTATGGTCTTTAAGATCGATAACTTTTGTTTCAGGATTTTTCTAAAAATAGTATAAATACATTGAAAAATTTAAACCTCCCTATTTGATAGTCAAAGCGAGATTGTTGTGACCATTTTTTTTCTCTTTTCAACGAAGTCGCAACGACTTGCTATTGATTGTATATAGACCGTCAGAGTTCTTTAGAAGGGATGAGGGTTTTAAGATAGCCCAAATGGGTTTTCTTTTTCTCTATACAAGCATTGATATTGCCAAAATTTTATCTATTTCACTTTTTTTTTCAGGATAAGAGGTAATTGGGGTAATTTTTTACTAACTTTGTTCAAACTACCTTACATGATTTCACCATTCCAACATTTTTTTAATATGGTCATGGTAGTCAGGGTAGTCAACTTTCATGCATTCAAGTCTAAACGGTATCAGGAGGAAAGTTTTGATCGAGTGGGTATTTTTCTTTTGCTAAAATAAAATTTATTGAAAAAAAAAGAAAAGGGATAAGAAATCCCCCAAAAAGTGAAGCCAACACCCCCTCTCCCCAAACGAGGGGATTGCATACAAGATTCTTTAATCATTTTGTCACACCCCTTTTTATATATACAAAAAAATGGCTACTAAACTCTTACAATTAGATGCCCAAAATACCATTTATCCTATTCATAGCCCTTTTGAAAACTTTAAAAGATGGATGGATCCTTAGAGTTTTCAAACACCCGGGGTTCCTTTCCACCAAAAAATGACCATCAAACTGATGGAAGGATCAGCCTCTAAAAACCTTAGATTAATTTAGAGTGCTTTGGAAGCTTCAAAGGGAGCACCAATTGACAGAAATTCTCCGAAAAAATTCACAAAATACCTACTTTTGCAAGCACCTTACTATGCACCTCTCTATTTAGATCACAATAAATGAAAATATGATCCATAGACCCACCATCATGGAAACATAAGAGGCAACCATTTGGAAAGGTAAAACCTCTCTTTGGAGATTATATTTCTTTTGCAAGCTGTGCAATTTTTGGATAAGGAATATGCATTTTAATCCATATGATGGACCATGTTATTGTGGATACCATCTAGACACCAGATCCGAGACAAAACATCATTTCCCTTAGAAAAAAATAAAGGTTTAAGATTATGATCATGACGAAGGACAATTAGGGATGCAAATGAGCCGGATTCGGTGTGGATATTAGTATTTCCAAAATTCACTCATTTATAATAAGATATTTTTTAAATGAATGGATATTTAACCGAATCAAATACATATAGGTTCATATTTGTATCCATTAAGTTGGTCAAATATTGGATATGAATACGGATATACCTGATTAAACAAATTCATTAAGTTAGGTTAACATATTTGTATTCCTTCAGTTAGGACTAATGTTAAAAGTAATGCAACATAACCTATAATAATATTTATAAAGTAAAATAACTTACTATATTATAATACGATCATTAATTTAAATCAATAATTAGGATCATATATATATATATAAACACAAATACAAATATTTAGATATTTAGTCAAAGCGGATGTATATATATCTATATTTGACTCATTTGTAATCATATTTTTTTTAACAAATATATATATATATTTCCTTTAAACAAAAACTAAAATGAACCAGATTCGGACAATAATCGGACTCTTGCATTCCGGACTACCATGCGAAAAGGATTTGCTCCCGCCAGGAGCAATCAAAACGGGGAAGAGTGTATATGCCATGGACCAGTCAACAGTTGAATTGGAATCAGAGAAGCATTGAAGTCGAAGTGGAAGTATATGCAACAGGTACGGATGCCAAGAGGACTCCAGCCTGACTGTTGACAGCTCAACAGAGCGTCCAGCGTCACCATCGTTACTTACTCACTCTTATATTTATATCATTTGTAAATAATAGGAAAAGGAGCTGTAGAAATAAAATAATAAATGTTGCACGGGCATTATACTCCAAGTAGAGAAATTCAAGTTTTAAAGAACGTTAGCTAATTGGCATCGGTATTAGAGTTAATAAAAGGAGTGAAAGGAGTTAATAAATAAATAAAAGCAAACAAGTTGATGCCAAGTAAACTTCTGGTTTTCTTTAGCGAAGATTTCGGGGTTTGTGGCGTCGGAGCTCAGCTGGTCGTTACTTCTCTCACTCTCTCGAATGGTAAGAGGAACCCTAATTTTCAGAAATTCATTTAGTTATTTGTCTGTTCAACTAAATTTCCAAAATACCTCCATTAAAGCAGGCTCGGAAGCTTCTTCTTCTTCTCTCTCTCTCCCCCCCCCCCCCCTTCCGTAGCCTTTTGGTGGATGGGCGGGCATTTTTATGGTTATTTTTGGAGTCGTGTGGAGTTTAGATCTAGCAATAAGCGCGAATTGACGAATTTCCGTAGTTTGGTTATAGGTGGACATTCGAGGTTTCTATTCGCGTTTTAGGTTTACTGTGGATTTTCTGATAAATTGTTGTATGCTTCGTGATGATTTTTTTATTTATTTATCTGTAATGGCATAAAATTAAGTGAAAATGTAATAGTTTGTTTCAGTTTAATTGTCTGGTTCAGCTTCTATGTTTTTGTCTGGATTTCAAGAGTTCGACTGCATGGTTCTGCAGATTTTGAGACATTTTGCTTCGTAAGATTAAGAGGTGGTGGAAGATTTAGGTGTCTTTCGCTTTCTAATTAAGTGGAGCTCTGAGGTCTAATACGTGATGAAGTTTGCGGATCTGTAAATGGTGGAGGATTAAGATGCATTTGCTTTAAAAAGATTGTTTAGTTGCAGATAGTTTTTCTTCAAAGAATTTTTTATGCTGTCAGAATTATTGCTGGAGTTTGAGGGTGCCTCATATCTGTAAATGGCAGCAGATTGAATTTTGTGCCTCTCAGAGACTCTGCTGCATTTTTTGGTGTTGTACTTTAAACAGTGGAGTGACTCTGAGGGATATTTATGAAGATGATTGATCAATTCATCAATTTCGTGATTCGGCCTCCCAGGTATGTATTCCTAGCTCTCCTTCATTTGACTAATCCTTCTTTTTAAGCTTTTACTTTTTATAATTTACTTAACCCACCAAATGATGTAAGTAATATATGTTTAGGAAATTTCAAGCTTTATATGTTGTTCTGTTTATCTACTTAATTACGTACATGCATTATACATGTTCATAGAAAGGCTCTTTCCAAAATCTTAGAGCTTTTTGTTTGTTGAGTGTCACTTGTGAAGACCGCTATTAATTATTTTTTGATACCAGTATCTGAATTTCTGAAGATTTCAGGTTTTCAGCTGCATGGTTGTCTATCTACTGGAAAATATGAGAATAAGGGCTACAACTATGTTGGATATGCATAGTGAGTAGCTAATGAGCATGAAATACAGTTTCTTTTGTTGAGATGTTGTCTCGAATTCAACCCAGAATTAGCCTGAAGTGCAACTCATTAGTGTGATCCAGAGAGCGACTGGAAGATCCTAAAAATAACCTGCATTTGACCCGATCAGGGTATGACGACCTGAAATTTTTTTTTCTTTTTTTTGGGCGGGGGGTTATTTTGGGGTTCTACATGCTTTATGTTGTAGGGGTTCTTGGGATTTGCGCTGCACTGCTATAAATAATCCTGTTTGCAGGATTTGGGGGGGGGGGAGTTCTTTGAGTTTTGAGTGAGATTTTGTTCTAGGTTTAGGAGAACTCGTTTGTATTTTTAATTTTCATTATAATGAAAGCTTTTGATCCTCTTTGGTCGTGGATGTAGGCAATCTTGCCAAAACACGTAAAATCTTGTGTTTTGTGTGATTGTTCTTTGCATTTTTAGTTTTCTCGTTTCATTTCAAGTTGCCACAGACCTGAATTTGATCCGTTTTGTCACAATTCTTTTGGTTTCCATTTTTATCATCTAGTGTGCACAATGTTATTCGATAATCATGTTTGCTTTAAGTTATCAGGCAAACAAACTAAAGTTAAAATATCTATGATCATAAAAGTCTGTGCATGCTGATGTTGTAGACTTGGGTTATGAGCCTTGACTAACTAACTGATGGGAATCCTAAACAGCATTTAAAGATGTGTTCTAAGAGAAAGAAGGCTACTCAACAAGCCTTGATGTGGTATGATGATGGATCTTAGGATCTCATTTTAGATCAATAATGTTTGTTATGTCTTTTTTTGTTTACATGGGTTTTTATGCAGCCAAGGATATTTTTGTCATTTTCATTTTTTAGATGTAGGGTCCAATCATCAGGTTTTGTTCTTTGAATCTTCCTTTATTGGTTTTTTAAGTTCCATAGGGTTTAGTCAAGTTGGGAGGGAGTTATAGAGTTTTTTTTGGCACACTTTTCTGTGCAAGGGCATTTTTATATTTTTTCCAATAGGGCTGGATGCCCCACTTATTAGAACATATAAATAGTTCTTTATAACTCCAATTTTGGGGCATGATGGAATGGATATTGGTTATTGGTTGCTACTACCGTTTGATTAGTAATTCCCAACCCCTAGGAGTGATTTCTAGGAACCCTAGAGTGATTTGAGGTGATTTTTCTTCTTCTTTCTTTTCTCTTCCTTTCTACAAAGTTTTCCACTATTCCATTGTTGTTGTCAACTGCATAATGTTTACGGATTAATGATTGAAGATAGATCAATTTGATGTTTGGACTGATTTACATATTTCTTCAAGTAATTATTGATTATTTTTTCAGTTTTTCCTAACTTTCATAACCCTAAATGACCTTAAACCCATAACCCTTGTTTTCCTAACTCTTAACATACTTACATTCACTCCTTTAACCCATAGCACCTTGCTGTAAGAAAAATCCAGCAACCTTTCTTCCGTTTTTTCACAACCAAACTCCTACATAATAAATCGATACTAAACCCTAGATCATTCCTCATACTTGAAGGAGAATATCAAATTTTTCGTAGCCCCTACACCTTTTTCTTTAGTTCTAACCTGAATTATCCCAAACTTTGCAGCTTGACTCAATCTCCATAACCTATCTTACATCAATATGGTATCAGAGCTTTTGGTCGTACATTAGTTTGGTATAAAAGCTTTTTCTCCTACATCATCCCTTTTGGCCTTACATCACTTTGACATCAAAGTGAAGCCTGAAAGACAGTTCTTGATATTAGGACTAGATTTCTTTTCCCTTTTGGGAAGGCAATCAAGGTTTTGATTGGTGACAGATATGACGAAAATATAATTTCTTCAAGTTTTGTTGAGAGACTTTCATAGGATCATGTAGATTGAGAATATTGTTACTATTTTTATTTATTTATTTATGGATTACAATAAAATTATATTAAAAGAGAAGAGAGGGACAATAATAATATAATCAAAACCACCACTACGATGCAACATGATAGGGCAACGTCCAAGCCAAATCCAAACACGACCTCAACCAGCCCAAAGGCTAACCACCTGTGAACTCTTTCACTAAATGGAAGATTATTCCCCATGAAAATATGATTACATTGATTGTACTGAATGTATGTTCCTTCAAAAGGCTATAAGGTGGTCTTAAGAAAGCCATGAATTAATGAAAGGAGGGCTAGCTATAACGAGGTGATGATATCTTGCAAATATTTATGTATGGTCGGTGTTAAAGACTTGAAACAAAGCCTTAACAGTCTACTCCTATGGTTTCTCAATGTTGTGACAAAAATTTTGTTATCAAGGAAGATGTCCTAGATGAAGTAACTAAAGAAGATAAACTTATTATTGAAGCTCATTGATGCAACATGTATGTAGATTTGTGAGTGTGTGCAATAGGAGATTAGAGGTGAATAACCAATTATTAATAAACACAGTAAATGAGGTTCTTATTCACTCACCTTGACGTAAATTTTAAATAGTGTTTGTAATGATTAGGAGCATCAATAGAGTTAAGGAACATGCAAAATTTAGATTAAAACAATCCAAATTAAATATGCCTAAACATTCCCAACCGAAGATTAAGAACAACCTAATTTAATGTAAGTGATTTATCAAAAAAGAAATATCAATAGAAATATGGTATGAATTATGAAATGCTAACAGATTCAGAAAGTAGGTAATAAAATTCAGAAAAATAGGGAAAATAATTAATGGGACATGAGCTTGAAGTTTTCTAGCTACTGTTTAAAGGAAGAGAAAATAAAGAATTTTTTTTTGTTTACTTGTGGTTGACTCAACCTAGTTCACTGGGTTGGTTGGACCAAAGTTTGTTTGTTTTTTTTTTCGAAAAACCCTTTTGTTGTTAGAATGTATTAGTCGTGAGAGCAAGAAAACACCAAATTTATTGCCGCCACTTCAAAACTCCTCCAAACGTTCCAAATATAAAAAATAAACCCAATGATTCCTATTGGAATATACCAACAAAACTTGCAAAATAGCCCAAAAAAATTCAAGAAAAATCACTTATTTTGTGACTACATGTATTATGCCCAGAAAGACTTTCTGGTGAGATTCTGGCTTGTTCGTGATCGAAAACATCGAAGGCTAGTACCTTTTGATCCGTCTTCGAGTCAGGATTGTGTTGCAACTGATAGATCTTGAAAACCCCAAATAACAAATCGTCGGTGATGAAATCTTCGAACAAAGGTAGAATTGGAGAATAGAAAATTTCAGACAAAACAGTTAAAAAAACGAAGGAGATAGAAAATCTTGATAACCCTCAAGATAAGAAAGTGATAGGTTTCCACCTACAGTGTTGAACTTGGCGAACTAAGGTCCATTTTCGGGGTTTTGAGAGAACTTTAAAATATATAAGAAATATTCACATTGAAGAGTGCCCAAAGAGAGACAAAGACTCAATGATGCAGTATGCAGGTGCATTCATGAACATTCAAAGATTTAGGCAATTATGCAGAGCAATGAGAAGAAATAAACCATATTCCTACTCTCAAAATCGAACACACTTCTAAGTCCAATTAAGACATCAAATAATACAGTGACTCTAGAATGATAAATTGGACCAAATAAAGACTTAAAATAGAATCTGATTTAATGTAAAAAAATTAAGTACCTTAGACTTTAAGAATTTAGCAAACAATCAATGTAATGAAGTCCAAATAAGATTAATTTAAAAGGAGATACTAAGGCTTATCGGGGGCTGTTGGGTAAGGTATAAGAATATCAATAATGGGTGAAAGAAGGACTGGTTCAGAATCTGTCTAGGGAATATAGATAGGTACTACTAAGGGTTTAATGGGTTTAGTTAATAGGTTGTAGAGGGATCAGGTATAGGGCTGAACGACAGGATATAAAGTATAGGTTTAAAGGTTGATGGGTTCAGGATAAGGTTAGGCTAAGGTTTAGATAGGTTTAGTTCTGGATAGACAACCATTTATTAAAGGGATTTGGGAAGTCATGAAAACCTCAAGAGTGGTTCATGAAGGTTTCTTACTGGCTTTTAATGGCTGAAATCTCAAAACAACAAAAGAATTGAAGGGGAAAGAGAGAATAAGAAGAAAAAGAAATAAAAAGAAAGGGAGAAGAAGTAGATACCTGTCTGTGGAGAACCCTACCCCACTACTTGGAAAAACCCTATCAAAGTCGAGCTTCTAGGCAACAACTTGAAGAAAATCTGCAACTACTCGTTGGAGCAAAACAAACTAGAATTTTATTAATTTCAAAAAGTAACAAAATAATGTATCTCTCTGGGTTTATATAACCCACGATCATCCTTAATCCAAATCCAAATAAAATTTGTAAAATTAAAAACAACTCCTCATGAAACTTTAATTCTACCTAAAGACCTTAACTCATAATTACTTTCCAAGACAAAAAATATTAAATAACTCAACACCTCCAACGCCTCTACTTGATCTATAAGGCTGGCTTGGATCTCCGACGACAACGATAAATCCACCAAGCACCATCGTGTGGGCTGATGTCCTCATCACTCAAATTTTCTTCATTTCATTTATTGCACCTAGACCTTTGACAAATAAATGCCTTATTACATAGAACTCCCTACTGCATAAAAACCCTATTAAAATAACCCTAAACAAACCTAGAAAGGACCCCAAAGTTTCTGAAAACAATCCTAAAGCTTCCTATAATTCCTTTAATAGTTTCTAGAGACCTTTCTAGTTGGTTTGGGCTTAGGCCTCCAAAAAGGATAAACCCTTTCCCACCAAGTTAGGGTTATTGCATCATTTTCACTTTATATAATGCTCATTGTACAACTGGCATGTGTGTGTGTGTATATATTTTTTTGAATGGTTTTTTTTTTCCTTTTACCTCTTTGAATTGGGTTTGTAAGAATGATTTTTTGTGTTGACACAGACCTCTGTAGGCGTGTCATTGATTAACACAATGTGTTTTGAATTTGGTCTCTTTTTGACCACCTACTTTTTCAATTGAACACTTTTTGGATGTTTTTACCCCCCCAACAGAACACGTGTCAACTTATAATTCACCATAGACACTACAGACTTTTCCATCGCAGAATATTTGCTGGGTTGGGTTTGCAAATTTCAATTTTTTGTTAATTGATATGTACTCCTTTAATTAATTAGTCCTTCTAATTGGGTTGCATTTTATTTATTTTCTTGATTTATTTTTGTCTCACAAAAGCTAAAATCTTATCTAAGATTCTCTAAATGCTAAGGTTTTTACTTGTTTGAGTATTCACCATAATGTTCTAAGAAATAATGAATAAATTTTAATCTTGATTGCCAAGGGCCGCTTAGCTATTGCCTAGCCTAGAAAGGCCAAATCTCGTAGGTGTTGCCTGGATGCCTTGACTACACTGATGTGGATTTGGAAGCAAAGCCAAAAACTTGTACTTAATAAGGCGTGTTAATGCCAAAATAGATAGTACAATCTTAGCTTTTTCATGCACAAGGGTTTCAGATATATTAGGTTCTCTAAATGGCATTACATGTGTTAAGATTCAGTAAATAAGTTCTTTCCGTCAAGAAATGCCTTCTTATCCCCCCACCCCCACATTATGGGCCTTTCCATGTGCTCATTTTCCCTTCTTTTTACTAGGTTTGTCTGATTTTTTCATCTCTCAAGAATATCCTCAGACTGCGTTTGAATCAACGAATAATGACATTTTCACCTTCCATTTTGTTTATGTCATTGGGGTCACTTTATTATGATGGGCAGAGATGGAAGTTTAATTTCATAATGGAGATATAATGCTGAAAATAAGGGTAATGCATGAGCATATGCTACCAAGAAATTAAAATTGTATGACCATGGGTAGTCCACAGGATTTAGACTAAGTAGATTGAGATTTTTGTTAATTTAATAAAGCTTTTTTTATGGCCAGGAATCCTTTTATGATTTCCATAGTTTTAGGGGTCTTGACGTAAAATTTAAAATATATATATATATATATATATATATATATATATAGTGTAGGAAATGATTCACATTATTTGGACTTTTAGACACTTTTATTGAGCTATTAAAATAGCTTAGATCCATGAGCCATTCTATCTAAGATCTATGATTGGGTGTTTGTGGGTTAGAACTGGGAGTGACCTACTTTCCGATCTTAGATATTTGATTGGAACTCTTTTATCATGTAGCCCGTTGGGCAATCTTTGCCATTTTTTCGCTCTTTGTTTCTTTTTCCTATTGTTGGTGTGTTTGGTTGTTTGAGCATCCCTTATGCTGGTTTTGATGCTTTGGACGTTTTTTGATGAATTACTTTACTTTTTTCAAAAAAAAGAAGAAGCTTAGAATGGGCCCCACAAATGTCAAATCGTGTGAGCATCTTTATGTAGAAAATCTTGTTGATCTTCCAGATCATTGGGGCCCACATATGAGTTGTGCAATAT
>JAOXJP010239172.1:0-38005 GCA_025762735.1 Platanus orientalis | reverse complement strand
ATTCACCCCCCTATAGGATAAACCTACTAGGTATTTCAATTGGTATAAGATCCTAGGTTACTTATATAGGGCTTAGCATCCTGAGTTAGATCCTATAAAGAGATCCTAGGAAGAATCCTATAAGAAAAGTAGACAACTAGAGAATCCTTAGATGGCCAAAGAAAAGTCTAGTATGTCAGTCAATACACCTTCATTCTTTAATGGAAGTGACAATGGCCTTTGGAAATCTTGTATGAAGATTTTCTTAAATGCCATGGACAGTAGAGTTTGAAGTTCTGTAGTGGAAGACTACATCAAACCCTCTACTCCTTAAGTGAGTGGGGAAGATCTCAAATGGAGTCTCATAGTGCAAATCTCAAGGCACTAAATGCTATCCGTTGTGTCCATAGTTCAGATGAACTCCACAAAATTAACGCGTTGAGAATTGCCAAATAAGCATGGGATCTTATTGAGAAGACCCATGAGAGTGTCTCAATTTCATCAAGAGATGAAATGTTTCTTAGTGAGGAAAGCACCTCACTTGGGTCCAAATTTCTTATGACTTTTGGTATTCCTAAGGATTCACATGATAAAAGTGAATCTAGAAGTGGTGAAGAAGAATGTGAGGATGAGAATGACATCCAAGAAGCCTTCAACAAACTCTATGAGGAAAACATAGAGTTAGCCAAGACCATCAAGTCCTTAAAAAAAAGGAAAACATAAGCCTAATTTAAGAAAATGAATATTTAAAAGAGTTAGAAATAGATCTAAAAGGAAAAACTTATTCCTTAAAACTAAACCTTTATGAGATTGATGAAAATCAATCTAGATGCCTAGTTGAAAAGGATAAATTACTCTGTGGATATCGCAGAAAGGATCCGCGACCCACTTCGGGGTGTTTGTTCAGAGTCGCCACAAACTCGGGGTTTTTTACAGGCGGGGTTGGGTGTCTGCCTCCTTTCCAAGGGAAGGGAGTGGGGCCCGGGCTAGGCACTTAGGCCTAGGGTTTTGACTCTTTTTTTTTTTTATTTACAGGGATTATGGGTAAGTTGTTTGGTTGCAATTGAGGAAGCTGTTAGGCACCCTAATTACCCACCTTTTTAGGGTGGCTCATCTGACCTAACCATTTCATTTCATTTTCACTAAGCAGTGAATAAAAATAATGGAAATTTTGGTTGGGTTTCTGTCAATACGCCTGATCTCTGGGTAATATGCATGAATTCCCTATACGCCTGATCTCTCACAGAGTGGGAGTTCAGGCGTACTGTGTTTTACCTAGAAAAATAGTAACTATTTCTGGGGTTTTTGGGCAACATTCCAGAGTCCATTGACCTTGGGCATTTTGGGGGAGATGAGTGACATCCCTAGGAGGGTTTAAGAAAATTCCCAGCCCCTGGAATATGGGTGGGGTCTACCTTTGGATTTTTCCAAAATGCGAAATTCTGTGCACACAACACAGGTTTTTCAGAAAACTCAAGGTTGTGGGACCCATATCTTGCAATCCCGAAATTGGATAGGTCTCAAATTTTACAGAGGAGTTTCCATATAAAATTTTAGGCTGAATGGGGAGTTATAGCCCAAACAAGATGAAGTACAATCATAGTTCAGAATTTAGGCAATATGATATACATCAAATTAACAAATGCATTAAAAATAGCTAGAATTAAAGAATGAGCTTAAAAAAAATTCATTACACAAATATGATAATTAACTTAATAGTGGAATAAAATGCTCAACTGAAATATTTTTTTAAATGGGGTAAAACAATCGTGCACACATGTTAGCTCTATAAAATAGTGCTTCATCACACTGTTTTAATGGAGGAAGTGGGGTCCATTCTTGGAACTTTGTCCCACTTTCTGTGGTCTATTTTGGACATGAAGTTAGGCACAGGGGTTAGGGACATCTAATGTAAGTCACTGACCCCACTAACATATATAAATGAAATGAAAAGGGCTATGTTAACATGCATCATATAAAAAACAGCAAAAGGGGGAGACAGATTGTCTCCCCCATGTCTCACTCAAGCATTTAGAGGAGGTGGGTCCATTACAGCATGGAAGTAGTGTACTTTGAACTCTAACAGAGGGAGGAGAGAGGGCCTACTTGGTAGTGGTTGGATTCCTTCTTCTTTTTTCTTTCTCTTTCTCCTTCTTCTTTCTCTTCTCTTTCTCTCTTTTTTTTCTTTCCTTTACTTTCTCTCTTCTCTTTTTTTCGTAGGGTTTATTGTCCAGGGTCTTCTAAAAATGAGTTGGGGGGGTTATATAGGAAAGGGCATGAGGGAGGTGGGCTAGGGTGGAAGGGTGTGGAAAGGGTGAGGTGGTTGGTGGAGGAGAGAAGGTGGAAGTGTGTGGAGGGGAAGGGGGTTAAGTGGAGGGGTTCTAGAAGGTGAAGAGGTGTGCAGCTGAAATGAGGAAGTGGAGAATATGTGAAGGAAAAGAGAGTTAGGTGGCCTCATCTAGAGGCTTCTAGAGGGTTTCATGAAGGTGGAGAGGGATGTGTGGATGAGGGTAAAGGTGGTGGGCCCTTATGCCACATGTCATGTAGTGATAGGTTTGTGGGAGGAGCATGTGGGGCCCATGGGGGGTGCAAGGCTAGGAGAGGTGGTCCTTAAGTGTTTGCCCCTCATTTGGAATATTCCAAATGGGGTTATAGGGTTTAGGGAAAAGGTTAGGGGTATTTTTGGAAAATGATGATATTTTGGTTATTTTGGGATATTTCAGGATATTTTAGGATATTTTGGTTTTGGATTTTACCCTTTTACTATCTAAGCTTGCTTTTTGGGTCCTAAGGATCCTATCTTTTCAAAACTTATGAGTTTTTTGTATCTACTGAATATTCTGGTCACAACGCAACTGATAGAATCAGAATTAGGTTTGGGTAAGTGGGTCAAAATAGATCCGGAACATTGTCGTGTTGGTTTGGATCACTAGAAGAAATGTAAGAAGGAAAAATTGATCTTTGAAGTCCTCATATGAAAGATAGCCCTTGAGGTTAGTGAGCCACAGGTTCTGATTGTGCATGAGTTTGATGCCCGAGCTAAAAGTTGTGCTTCGAGCCCTGAATTGTCTTATGACAAATACCGCCTAGACCCGTGATTGGTTTTTTTTTAGTTTGGATGGAGAGTGTTTGAAATTATGGTTTCTTGGGCTCTAAAGTTGTGATGCCCTGGGACCCAATAGGCTAAGGATCTGGTCCTCGATGAATTTCTAGGAAATTTTTAAACTAGGGTTATCTGATCGAGAAGCATAATTTGGGTTATCAAAGAACTGAGTTGATAAGTGGTGCAGGGTTTAAGGAAGGGTTCCTTTATTAGGGCATTTATTGAAGATCTTGAAAAAGCGAAGAGAATGAGCCTGACCTTGATGGATTTGGCTCTCCGAAGAGTTTTTAGGAGCTCTTCGAGTGCCTATGGCTGATATAGGTATGTTTGTTGTATTTTGGAGATGAATTGCGACAATTGAGGGGCATTGTGCCCTCTAGGATTTTCCTTGAAAATATTTAGGGCTCCTGAGAGTATGGCCACTGACTGGGTGACTTTCTGATTTGTATTGAGCCTTTAGGGTTTTTCTAGAGGTTCGATTTTGGGCAGAAATAATGTGTTTTGAGGATGTGGGAGTAAAATGGTAATTTTATTATCCCTTTATACCCCAATATGGGAATATTGATGAGGGTCAGAGAATCCTATAAGAAATGAGTTTCATGGCCTGTGGTTTGAGTTTTTAGAGGTATAGGGGCAAAATGGTCATTTGCCAGTCTTTTGGGGTTTTACACTGGAGGTTTTATGAAAAGTGGTTAAAACCTAGGTGCCTTCTTTGTAGAGAACATTTGAGAAGTTGTGGAGAAAATGGGTACAAATAGGGTTGATTTAACCTTCAAAGGATACAGGGCTAGAATGGTAATTTACCAACCATTAGATGCTTCAATGTGGGAAGGCTTATGAAGGTTGGAAAATTGAAGTCAAGGTGTTCTTGTGGATGTCAAGAAGTTGAAAATTAGAGTTCGATTGGGTCTGATTTGAACTCCTGAGGATGTAGGGGTAAAATGGTAATTTATCAGCTTTTCGATGCTTTAATGTGGGAAGGCTTATGAAGGTTGGCAAATTCAAGGTATCTTTGTTGATGAAAAGATGTTGGAAAGTGGGATTTAACTGAGTCTGATTTGGGCTTCTGAAGGTGTAGAGGTAGAATGGTAATTTGTCAGCATTTCGATGCTTCAATGTGGGAAGGCTTATGAAGGTTGGCAAATTGAAGTCAAGGTGTTCTTGTGGATGTAAAGAAGTTGAAGATTTGAGTTTGATTGGGTTTGATTTGAACACTTGAGGATGTAGGGGTAAAATGATAATTTACCAACCTTTCGATGCTTCAATGTGGGAAGGCTTATGAAGGTTGGCAAATTCGAGGTGATGATGGTTTAGAGTATTTTCATTGTGTTCGCAACTAGAATGTCCATTGAGAATGCCTACTTATTCAAAGTTTAGGGGTGTCTAGACCTTGGTTCTATCTCATGTTGTAATGAAACCATCTAAGCCTTAAGTCAAAATTTGGGTGTTGACAACTTTAGAGTACAATCTTCATTGTCAAAAAAAAATTTATTGTAGCCAATACGAGATTAAGATGAGTTACGGCTTAGGATTCCTCTCTCATTTTCTTGTCTATTAAAACTTAGAGATTTATAAGGTCAGATAAAAAAATAAGGGATCTCTCATGCCTCCTTCAAATTTGCCAGACACTAGCTCATATGGTAACCTATAATTTTGAACAGGTATTGATTTTTTTTGCAGGTGTGGCTGAACTTAAAGCAATGCCATAAGTTTCCTACAAACCAAAAAGCCAGATTAAACCATAATGGAGTTCGAAACATGTTCTACCTCTTGCATTGATTACACTTTAAGATGTTGGATTTTTCCGTACATAGTTTATGCTTATGCGGGCTAGGAGGTTTATAGGATTTTTTTTGTTTTGTCCGTTCACAGTTTATACTCTTGTAAGCAAGGAGTATGGTAAAAAACTCGAGCTATTGAGATTCATTTTGCTGTAAGCAGTTTATGCTCATGCAGGCTAGGAGCAATACAAGATTTTTTTTATTTTGACACTTCATAGTTTATACTCTTGTGGGCGAGGAGTGCAACAAGATTTTTTTTTATTTGGGCCATTTATAGTTTATACTCTTATAGGCCAGGAGTGTGATGAGAAACCCGAGATGTTAGGTTTCATTTTGCCGTATGCAATTTATGCTCATGCAGGCTAGGAGTACAAGATTTTTTTAGGGATATTATCTTTTGAGAAACTTCTCATTGATGAGGCCAAGATGCAGTCCTTCTGGTGTGATGAGAAGGTATACACCATTGAAGTAGACTTCTCTTACTACATGTGGTCCATCCCATTTTGAATTGAACTTCTTTCCTGAACAGTGAGACAGGATGATAGGTCGCCGAACTGTAAGCACCAAGTCTCCAACTTGAAAAGACCTGGGCTGAACCTTTTTGTTGAATGCACGAGAGAGGCGAGCCTGGTAGCATTCTAGTCTTTATTGTGCTTCCAACATCTTTTCATCCAGTGTCTCAAGTTTTGTAAGCCGAAACCTTGCATTTTCATAATCTGTAAACCCTTATTGGATAACGATTCGCAGTGATAGGATTTGGCATTTCAATGGAAGGACAACTTCTACACCATATACCAGGGCATATAGTGTAGAGTGGGTAGGAGTTTGAAATGATGTGCGATATGCCCATAGTGCTTCGCCAATTCACTCATGCCAATCTTTCTTTGACTTTGCCACGATCTTTTTGAGTAGTTTACAGAGTCTTATTGAATGTTTCAACAAGTTCATTGGCGGGAGCATTGTACACAGTAGAAAGTTGTTGCTTTATTCTAAACTTTTCACATAATTGGTCCATCAAGCTGTTCTTGAATGACTTTCCATTATCTATGACAATGTATCACAGGATTCCATAGTGGAAGACAATGTGGTTCTTGATGAATTATACTATAGTCTCTTTCTTTACATCCTTAAGGGAAACAACTTTTGCCCACTTTGAGAAATAGTCTGTTGTAGCCAGGATGTAAAGGTATTATTTTGATGACTTTGAGAGTAGACCAACTACATCGAGTCCCCACCCGTCAAATGGCCATGAGGTGACCGTATGGTGTAGTGGTTCTAGATGTTGATGAATGTAAACTCCATGGAATTGACATGCTTGACATCGCTTTACATATTCCATTAAATCTTTTACCATTGTTGACCAGTAAAACCTCATCCTTTTCAGTTGGTCATGGAATTTTGATCCAGATTGATGTGCTCCACACACTCCTAAATGTGTGTCTTCGAGAGCTCCTTGAACTTGATCATTTTTAAGATATCTCATGAAAACGTCATTGAAAGAATGAAGATAAAGTTGACTATTAAAGTATAAAAATTGGGGCGCACATCACTGTATTTTGGTCTTATGCTTTAGGTAATTTGGTAGCTTCCCATATTACAAGTAGTTGATGAGTGGTTGCCTTCAGTCTTCAATTTCAATTTCAAACATAAAGACAACATTATTATGTTGATTCTCATCCCCAAAGTATATCAATAGAGGTAGTTTCCATCTTCAATAAACAAGAACTATGGTTAATTCTTCAGGCAAGGCTAAAGTAGCTGTGAGATTTGCTAAGGCATCCGCTTGTGTCTTCAAATTGTTCCATAAGCTAAAAAACATAGTTGTGGTATGGGATCAAGTTTGGCTTTCATACATCATACTCCATTAAGAGTTGATTTACATTGAACTGGTATGAGAATCTCCAAATACATTGAACTGGTAAAGATGTAACTCTTGTGCCATCTCTAATCCAATGATAGGAGCTTGATACTCAGTCACATTATTTGAACACAACTGTGTTAAAGCAAAGGAGAAAGGTAACACTTCACCTTGTGGGTGATGAACACGACTCCAACCCTTGCTCTATCTTTATGTGCAACACCATCAAAGAAATTTTTTCATACAGATGGAATATCTAAGTTAAATACTTCTTCATTAGGCAAGTCTATAGATAATTCCCATTTTGCCAGCATTAGGTGATCAATAAAGAAACCTACCAAGGCCTACCAATTCACTACCTTTTGAGGCATATAGATGATTTCAAATTCTGATAAAAGAATATCACATTTAGCTAATCTTTCGGAGAGCACTAGTCTTTTCATGATGTACTTGAGGGGATCATCACGCTAGATAAGCCAAATAATATGTGCCAATATATAGTGCCGAAGCTTCTTTGAAGCAAAGATGAGAGCAAGACATGTTTTCTCATTGGGTAAGTAGTTCAACTCTACTCCTACTAGAGTTCGGATCAAGTAATAAAGTGCATTTTCTTTCCCTTCATCATTAATTTGAGCAAGAAGTGCCCCAAATGATTATTCTTGCGCCGCAATGTAGAGAATCAACTGCTTTCTTGAAATTGGTGTAGCTAAGACTGGTGGCTTAAGGAGATACTCTTTTATTTTCTTTAGAGCATTCGTGTAAGCATCATCTCACACAATGGGTACATCTTTCTTCATCAACCAATTAAAGGGTTGACAACGACTTGGTAAGTTTGAAATGAACCTTTGGATGTAAGCAAGTCTTCCATGAAGGCTTTTCAACTCATGTACATCTTTAGGCTCTGACATATTTTAGATGACTTCAATTTTTGACTGATCGATTTCAATACCGCAATGTCAAACTATGAAACGAATGAATTTTTCTGAAGTAATTATGAATGCACACTTCAAGGGATTCATCTTCAGTTGATATCTTCATAATCGACTAAAGATGCCATGTAGATCTTTTAAGTGGTTTGCCCTCTTTCTAGATTTTTCAACCAAGTCATCTACGTAACATTCAACAACTTTGTGAAGCATATCATCAAAGATTTTCTGTATGGCATATTGATAAGTAGTCCCAGCATTCTTCAGGCTAAAAGGCATAATGCAGTAGTAGCATATCCCTTTTGGAGTGCAAAAAACAATCACCTCCTCATCTTTGGGGGCCATCCAAATTTGATTGTAGCATAAAAGACAAGAATTCATAACCCATTATAGAATCAACTATAAGTTCAGTGATGGGAAGGGAAAAATCATCGTTTGGACACCTGTCATTCAAGTCTCTGAAATCAACGCACACCCGTAATTTTTCATTCATATTTTCATTGGTACTATGTTGGCAATCCATGTTGGGTACTTACTTCTTGGATAAATCCTGCTTCAATTAACTTATTGACTTTAACCTCGATTTATGTAAGTTACTCATGCCAGAAGTGGTGTTGTTCCTATTTGATAGGACGTACATCATGTTTAACAATGAGATTGTGAACTGCCACTTTGGGATCAAATCTATATATTTCTTTATAATTCCAAGAAAAGACATCTTTGTACTTTTGGAGTAACTTAAAATATGCCGTTTCTTCTTCTGGATTCAACAAAGAACTTATGTAAGTGGGTCGAGGATCTTCTTTAGTGCCGAGATTTATCTCCTTGAGTTCATCAACAATTGCTTGCCCCCTTCTCCAAAGACTAGAGCAGATTCCTCAAGTTCATCATCCAACGAAGATTCTTTGACCACTTGGACTGTGATATGATTGACTGAAGCAATGTCTTTAGATTCCTTCTGGTGGTTGTCAAAATCCTTATCTTGCATAGGCTCCTTCTCACCATTGAAATTTTGGTTTGACTGATTGGTGAAAACAACAGTGTATTGCTTAATAATCAAAGTTTTGCCTAAAGATAATTCTAACTTCATTCTTCATTTCATGTAAGAAGGATTGAACTTATTGGTTCATCATACCCTTTAAGCACATCAAGGTCTACCTCTTGCCAATGTCATCATTGGATGTCTTTTTTGGGTTTGGCATTGCAAGACTGCAGACCAAGGCATGAGAATGTAGACCTTTTCCATGGCTGAGTTTGCTAATTAGCATAGTCATTCACAACTTGCATTGTAATAAAGTAAATCCATGCATTACATCACTAGTTTATGTAGGAGAAATTCAGCCAGTTGTCATGACTTTTCTTTTTTGTATCTGACCTTCTCAAAAAGCTTGCAGACAATGGGATAATACTACCCATCTGGTCATCACTCAATTGCAAAAGAATTTCCCTTGTCAGCTTGCGATGTAGTGGCGCTGACATGGATGCATTTACAAACCCTTCTAGAGATGGTTTAGAAACCATAATAATATAAACAACATGGACTGGCAGAACTAGGTCTTCTTGCAATGTCTCAAGGTTGGCCTCTGAAATAGGAGATTTTCTTTTATTAGTTGTTGCCTTAAATATTGAATCCCCCTCTTTTCGTCACGACTTTAGCCCATAACACAAGATTGAAGTTGCCTTTGTGCTTGTAGGAAGTGCTACCTTTGGTGCGAACTTACAATTTTCTTGGTCATTTTGATGCTTTAAGGTAGGGAATGACTAACTTGCAGAGTTTTGGACTTCTTTCCCTTTGTGAGCTTTTTTGGAAATGAGGATAGATACTGGTAATGCCTTTAGAATTACTTCATCCTCTAAGTAAACTTTGCATATGCAAAAAATGCTTTAGCTTTAATGAATAGTTGACTTTTAGCCACAACCCACTTATGTATCTCATCTTGATAATATTTAAAGCATTAATGCAAGGTAGAAGACGCTACTCTAATCTCATGCAACCATAGGCGGCCAAAGAAAAGATGGTATGATGTCTTGCAGTCAATCACATGAAAGAGCGTGGTTGACTCTAAGTCTCTAATGGTAAGTTTAAGACGAATCATACTAGTCGCCCATTATTCACCTTGTTTAAAGCCTTGGATCATCAGCTTGCTGTGAGCTAGTTCATCTCTGGAGATGCCTATTTGCCTCATTGTACGAATTGGTATAGGTTCATTGTAGATCCACAATCAAGTAGGATGCATCAAATTTTGTGTTTGAGCACGTACCCTGTAACATGCAAGGGCATGTTGTATGGGCAAGAACCAAGTTACAAATCCTCATATGTGAATGTGATTATAGCCACATAAGACATATCCTCAACAATGCCCTCAGATGCCTTTCCTTCATACCCTGCATAACAAGAGACAACATGAACTTCTACATATTCTTTTTGTAGAAATTTCTTTGGCATGAACTCTAAAAGAGTCACTGGAATGCAAGGAGACTGTTTGAGAATGTGTTTAGGGTTGACAGGCTGAACTTTTGTGCTCGACTCTTCCTTACGCCTTTATTTTTTTTACACTAGCATCGGGCTTACTTTTCATTCGGTGTTGCCTTAGCCTTAGACTAGGTGGAGATTGAAGGTCTTGAGTTTTCCACTTATAACGGGTAACTACAGTCCAACATTCATTGTCAAAAGGCACTGGTTCAACTTTGGATTGTACACCTTCAACCAAGGGAACCTGTTGCTCTTATCTTGATGAATGACACAAAACCTGCCCCCGACTGGATGAAGACTCTACAATGGGGCTGATAGTGATGGAGTCCAATGACCCAAATGTAAGTTGATGCGGTGGCGAGAACACCTTTACATCTTGAGAAGGTGGAAGTAGCAACATATACGGGCTTGATATAAGAATATGATTTAATGAGCTAAAAGTGACTATCATCACCTTAGCCATTGCTACATCCTCAATGGAATCAATTTCAATTTTTCCTTGCCATACCAAGTCCATGATCTTTTCTTGTAGGAAGAAGCACTTCTCAATTGGGTGATTGATTACTCGATGATAGCAACGGTATTTTTGATCATTCTCATGACCCATCTCTTCAGGATGCTTTGAATGTGGAAGCTCGATCAACTTCAACTGCAATAGCTCATCAAGCATCCCCGAGACATTAAAGTTTGGAAAAGGATATATTTTTGCTTCAAGCTCCTTTAGAGAAATTTCGGTCTTCCCTTTATTTTGGGATGTATTGGGCTTACTTTCTTTCTTATTCTTTTAAGAGATCTTGATGTGTTTGGTTGTGACCGTCATAACCTCCTTGCCTTTGGAGGGTTTTACCTCTCTCTTGAATTTTTTTTTCTTTTTCGAGTATCTCTATGTATTAAGCTATGTTAAGCTCTATATCATGGGCTCTTGTAGCCAACTCCTCAAAAGTATGGGGCTTTATCCCTTTGAGGATATAGTGTAAACCCCAATGCAGTCCCTGGATGCACATATCAATCGTAGAAGCCTCAAATAGTTTATCCTTATAATTAAGAGCAAGGTTTCTCCAATGATGGATGTAGTTCATGACTAGTTTATCTTTCCTTTGTTTCATAATAGCAATTTCTACCATACTCATTGTCCAACGAGTGCTGTAAAAGTGATTAAGGAATTTTTATTCCAATTGATCCCAACTGTTATTGGAACCAACTTCAAGATCAGTGTACCAATTAAAAGCATTTCCTTGAAGGAAGCGAACAAATTGCTTCACCATTTGGTCTCTAAAAGTCCCCGCATTGTTACATGTTTTGACAAAATGAGCCACTTGTTGTTTGGGGCTACCATTTCCATTGAACTATTAGAACTTAGGAGGTTGATACCCTACCGGCATGCACATCACTTCAATACACTAGGTGTATGGTTTGGCATACACCATGGACAACTAGGTTGGGCCTCCATATTGAGCAACGATTGTATTCACGATCATATTCTATAGTTATTATATAGAAAGAGATGCGACAGAGATATGTTGTGTCAAATTTTGAGTATTCTGGTGTGGGGTTGTGTTTTCCCACTCTTGATTTCCCAAGTTCTTTTATGAAGTGAAACTTGTTGGATATGTAGGGCCGAAAGTTGACTTTGCATGTTTGTCTATTGTTCCAACTGATTCATCAAACTGGCAAATTGGAGATCCATTTCTTCGACCTTCTTGGTTAGTTTGGCGACGACTCATCCATTTGTGTAAGTTGTTCTTCTATATATAGTGGTCATCTATGTCACCATCACATGCCTGACTGAGGAATAGGATTGAGATGGGGAATAGTCCATACTGCAAGACTTTGAGAAGCTTTGCCTTGCGAAGGGGAGGTCATAGATGGTGATCCAGACCTCAACCTAGTACTTGAGTGGGCGTCCAAGGAGCATATGTATTCTCCTCCTCGCTAACAAATAGAGAAGGGGGAAGTGGATCATTTTTCTTTGTGGAGGCTCTTTGATCAAGCTTTTCATTGGATGCCATAAATTTTGAGGAGTGTCTTTCAGAATGATGGACAAGAGGCTCCACCAACTGGGATCTCCTTAACTTTGTTGCGGCGCGTGTCCCAGGGTACTAATGTTTGGTGATGGAGGTTGTCATAGTACAGCTAGAGCTGGATGAGGCATTTTTATTGCCTCCCAGAATAGCCACTTTGGTAGTAGCAACAACTATCTTCTTGGACGTCATCGTAGATTCTAATGTAGAGGTTGAACGTCAACGTTAGAGATGAGAGGAAAGAGGGTCCCATCGGACGTGCCAAAAATTTGTAGACACAAATTTTGTACGTAAATCCGCAACATGAAATATATGTAACAAATTCAATGAATGAATATTTGTATTAAATGAAATAGAATACAACTCTTTGATTTTACAATCTTTTACAAAAAAGAGTAAACCTCGGATTCTTCGTTGACAGAATACAAGGGCCTGACAGCGTGTTTCTTGGATTCAGGTGATGATGATGTTTGACTATAGGGGAGTCGCTTCTCTTCGGGCTTCACGCTTTATCCGAAAAGGAGAGAAACACCATAAATCTCGCTCTCAAGGCCGGATTTATGGCTTGTTTTTTAGATGCAAGAAGTCTTCTTCTCTCTAGCAACGAACTGTAGTTGATGGAGAGATTGTGAAGTATGTCTTGAGTCTTCAAGCCTTTGGAGAGGTTTGGAGATGCTTGAGAGTCTTCTTCTCTCTAAAGCTTTTGTCTAAAGTCTTTTGTCAAAGGTCTTTTCTTAATATGAAAGAGAGGTATTTATAGACTTGGGGTTAGAATCTTGCCAAAACCCTTGATTGAGTGTTGATTGGATGCTCTTTCCTCTTTTAGTCTAAAAGAGTGGTTGTATCTTCCTTGTTTGGAGAGAAGGAAAATTTGTGAAATTATTTGTATTCCATGACTGACATAACCTTCCTTTTTTACCCAAGAGAATCTAGATTTGATTTTATTCAAATCTCTCTTATATGAGTCTCATGCAAATTGTTTGGGATTGCTAATGGGCTTGAGACATGTGGGCTTGGTGGTCTTATGGGTTATTGTTTAAAACCTAGACCAGGCCCAGTGAACTTGTACATGTAATAGGGCCTAATTCATAAGTGTGGGGCCCATACATGACTTTTTGGATTTTGTGTACGTTTGTGAGGGTGTAGGCCTTTATTTGCGATTTGTACAAATTTTAGGTGCCTACACACCACTTATCATGAATCCATCAAGATGACGCTCTTTGAGGTAGTCTATGGTCATCCGCCAACTACTATAGAGGTCTACAAAAATTGTACAATTACAGTTCGCCATGCTTAGTAGAAATTATTGTAGCAGAATCGCATACTCAAGTTGTTAAGAAATTACTTGGTTTCATCTTAAGCTTGTATAAAGGCTCAAGTAGATAAGCATTGTGCAGAACATTCCTTTGAGATTGGGGATATGGTATATCTAAGACTACAACCTTACCGGTAGTCTTCTGTGGCACTTCAAAGGTCAACAGAGTTAGCACCATGCTACCATGGGTAATACCGAGTATTGGCGAAAATTGGACGCATGGCATACAAGTTGGACTTATCTTCCACGTTAAGAATCTTTCCAATATTTCATGTTTCTTGTTTGAATAAGAAACTCGGGACCTCCTCTATAGTTTCCACAACCTTGGCTACTTATTTTGACATGGGACTTGTAGAGTTGATACTAGAAACTATCTTGGACTGTAAACTAGTAAAATGCAACAATAGTTAAAGAGGTTTTAATCAAATGGGCCTATCTTTCTGTGGAGGACGCGACTTAGGAGTTGTGGTCCAAAATCCAAGAGAAAGTTCCAGAATTTCAACATTGGGAACAAGGTTGATCGTATGGGGGGTGGAATATAACGATCCCGTTTGATAAGAAACCCTAATAAGAAGTAATTCAAAAAATAAGCATTCCTCAGTGGTAAGAGATGCATTAAGGAATCATTATTATAGAAAATTTTATTTATAATTAGTTTTATCTTTTGTTTTCATTTAGGTTTGATATTCCATTTAGGAAGCAATTTCCTTTATAAGTGATGTAATACTGCATTTAAGGGCAATAAGAATTTTCACACATTTTATTGAGATGGACAGGAGGTGTGAACTCTCTCAAATGAGTTCAGCCGATCGTAACAGATCAAAACTGTTATAATTACACCCTGTAGTGTCATACATTCTTGTGCTTTATAATAATTGATGTCTCATTGGAAATCAGTTGGATGAAGAACGCACTTACCTTCATATGAAAAATACGCCAAGTCAAATGTAGCTAGATTTTTTTTATTGAATGGATGTCAAAATATAGGAACCAATTCAATTAAAATCGTGAGGCTTCTGTGGAAAAATGCTCATTTGGATTCCACCCATGCTTATGCCACTAAAACCAGTATTGACATTGATGCCTATATGATTACTTCACTTGTTTGTGTGTATGTGAGATAGGGAACATCAGCGTGATTGTTTGATGGGTCATTGACCCGTAAGAACTTGGTTTCCTCAACTATGTACATTCATGTTATCTTGATAAAAGAATCTAAGATTGGTGGAGTATTTGCCGAAATGTAGAAACTAGACAAGAAAGCAAATGGAATTGCTATGGTCTGCATCCGTCATGGCTTTACTAGCCGTTCTTACATTGATTCAGAGGTGACTTCTATGGAAAGGAATCAAAAGCGAGTTGTGTTAAAATACTTTAGTGGTAAACGAACTCATAAGGGTATTTTGAAGTTATATTCTCTAAAAAAATCTATAGGGAGCTTTATGATGACATGTGCATGGGTAACTATAGTACACTGACCTCAAATGGTGCCCATCTAGGCTGATTTTGTTCGATCACTGATCCATCACCCCTAAGGCTTTTGGGGGTGAGGATAGCGTCTATGAACTAGGAACCAACTTTTAGAGGGTGTTATGGTATTCTTTTTTGGGTAACTAAACGGTGGGTGTTATGGTATGGTCTACACCCCTGATTGAAATCCCTTAGATGGAAGGTTGATTACTGGAATCCGAGATATAGGTACAATGAGTCCGGGCATTTTGGAGGTATAGAATACATTTATGGAATAAAATTACCAAGCAGACACCTTGATGGTTCCATAATCACCTTGCAATCTCGTTTTTCAATATTGGATGGTGAGATGATATTTGTGACATTCATCTGATGGATAAGCATTTGACCTCATTCTAGATGCGGTGCTGCATTCGGATCGGTCACTAGATCAATCAAAATTTGTTTTGGTGTCGACACAAACCTAATACACCAAATTCAATGAATACCATGAATACATATTGGTGATAATTGATTCCTTGAATTAGTGGGGTGAAGTCGCTTGATTGACAATGTCACAGTCGTTTGATTGAAAATGTCACAAGAAACTTGTGGCTTGGTTCATTATGAAGAATATAAATTGTAATTTATGGTGTGCTATATGAGATAATCTTAGGCCACGGCAGCCACCTGTAATGAAATCATTTCATTTGAAATTCCCAAGGCATTTGTCGCCCTAAAGGAATGGTTTAAAATGAACTCATTCAGATTTGTACTCGATAATATGTATCATTTCATTTTATAAAAAAACTAAGATGACTTCATTTCTAATTTTAATTAAGAGATCAACATAAATCTGAATGAGTTCATTTTGAAGCGTCACCTCATGGCTACAAATGCCTTGGGTATTTAAAAATGAAATGATTACATTACAGGTGGCTGCCAAACAGACGGGTAAATATGAGTCGGGATCTGCTGAAATTTGTTTTTCAGCAAAAATGATGAAAAACCAAACCTAACATGACACCTAATACCTATTAAACAGGATCAAAGAAAGACACTAGTGATCTTGTTTAATGGGTAGTTAGGATAATTAGGATGCTTATCAAAAGTATTATGTGTCCTGTTGGGATTGGTTTTTAAGCATTTTTTTGCTGAAAACCAATTTCAGCAGATACGGACACGTTAAATATTGCACCTAATTTTGTTGATTAAGACTTGAGAGTTGGACAAGTTTGTTCAATACTACAAAATCAATCACCATAGCGATCCCAAACATATGGCATTGTTGAAGATGGAATATTACAGAAGATGACAGAAATGTATAAGGACTAGCACAAGATTTATTCACTTAGGATTTATTGTACCTCCATTCACATTTCTATAGGAGCCATCTCTATTCACTTGTATAGGGCATGAAAGCAATTATCTGAGTTTGAGATTTTGAGGCATCGAATGCTTGCAAATATATACAATTTTAGAGGACATATGGACAAAGACACGGTTAGAATTGAATAATGAAGAGAAGAGGGTGAAAGCTATGTGTCAAACTTGTGCCTATCAACAACAAATTGCTAGAAGCTTAAACAACATAAATTTTATATGAAAATCTGTGTTTGAAGAAATCTGGCCGAGAAATCAGACCTAAGTAGGAATTTCAGGCATGAAAGAAAAGTTGCATACATAGAAAAAGTGGTCTCCCAAGTTAAGCAATTTGTCTCATCGATTTGGACAGAATCAAACTTCCTAAACTCACCAATAGCCATAAAATAAAAAATATTACGTATAGAGTTACTGTAGTTGGTGGACATTGAATGTCAAAAGAGTCCACTAAGAGGGGGACTTTCTAAGTGATTCATGATCACCCGTAGAACACTTTGAGACTTGGTCTTTCTTTTTTCAAAAACTGGTAGAAGAAAGAGCGCCGAAAATATCTTAAAAAATAAAAAATCTCAAAACCTTAACATTTAAGAGAAGTCGAAAATCCAAAAAGAGTTTGGATAAACTTATTTTTAACAACTGATGACTTCTAGCACTCTAGAAGTCATAAGTCCCTATGTTTTTGCGTATGGTTTGCAAATTGAAAAGTTACTTATGCATAAGTCATAAGTAGGAGAGAGAGAGTAAAGAATCAACTTATTTTTCAAGTTGGGATCCAACAACTTACCAGATAAATTGATCCATTGACTTATGTAAAATTTTTGATGGATTGATCGCTATAAATATAAATAACTTATTCTTTAAGTCAAAAGTCAATTATAAGTTTATCTAAACGCTACCTTCCTTCCCTCCACTTCTACTTAAAATTTGGGAAAATTACATAATGACCCCTTGTACTATCTAACAATATACAGTCCCTCCCCCTCGACTATCAATAATACCAAAATCCCTCGGTCAGAAATATTTTGGTTACAGATGTTAACCATGATGTGTTTTTACCAATATACCCATATTATATAATTGTTTTTTTCAAATAAAACAATTTTAATAAAAATCACAAAATACCTTTATTGAAATAAAACTATTAATGTAAATTGTCAATTCCATAGATTGTAAAATACATGGAGTGGTAGATTAAGCATGACATGAGCACATTACATATCTTAGTCATGTTTGTAATCATCAAGTGCTCTTGGTTTCTGAGAAGGAAGACAATCTCCAAGCACTTGAAACCAATGATGGATCCGTTCCCAAGCTGCCAAGGTCCAAAGACTTGAAGACTCAAGCTTCATCAAACACAATAAAGGTTTGTAAAGGTATACATAATGATAAACAAAGGCTAAAACAAACAAAAGACTTGTATATGGCTTGATGGACCAACCCATGCCACCTACAATAGCTTCACAAGTGTTTAGGAGTAGGTTCAAGGCAAAATGACAAAAAATAGGGGAATCGGATCGATCCGGGGGGTGTCGGATCAATTCGTACTTAGTGGATCGATCCGCTACTTATCGGATCAATCCAGAAAGGCTTAGGTGTCTCAGACTGAGACACTAGATCAATCTGGGGATGCCGGATCAATCCGTATGCATCAATTCGACACAGCCGAATCAATTTAAAATTGCAAAAATTCAAAAAATAAATAAATTAACGCCTGTAATTATTTGACCATTGGAAAAGATGCCATATCAAGGGTGCATGATTGTGATCGTCCCCTATAAGTATAAGAGAGGCTCCAAATGAGCCCTTTAACACACAAAGAATACACCAAACACAAAGAGAAGAGATTTTTGAGAGAGCAAGACATTCATTTTTTCCAACTACCAAGTTGGTTCCATTAATAAGCATGTATTGAAGATCAATGAGCCTTTTAAGTGCTTCCTTAGTACTCTTTATTTGAAGAATAAGAAGAGAGAAGCAAGTAGAGGGTATACTCTCAAGTAAACCCTTGGGTGAAGCTCCAAGAAGCAAGGAGGCATCTCTTAGGAGCTTGGTGGAAACTATCACATATTTTCTTAACAAATGAGCAACTACCTTCATGTGCATCAAACAATATACAAGCCTTGTGAAGTAACTTGTATTCATTTCAATTTATTATCTTAAGACCTTAGCACCTGCTGGATACACCGGGTGTAGACCATAACACTACCACCAGAGACACCGTTAGTGTAGACCATACCTGTCGGAGACACCGGGTATAGACTATTTCCATTAAAGACACTGGGAATTGGCATAGCTACTACTGGAGACACTGGGAGTAGAGCATGCTTCTGCAAGTAGATAGGTTTTTGAATTTTAACCTTGATTGTAAATGTACTTTAATCTAAATAAAATTGGATAGCTTGGTAGTGAGCTTTGAAAATAGATGTAGGTCCGAGTGTCGAACCACTATAAATATTGTGTTGTGTGCTTGCTTGTTGAGTGTGTGTGAATTGTCTCTTCTCTCTTCTTTTACATGGCATGTATTGCATCTTTTATATGATCTTTCATAATTACAATTAACTAGGAACTTAAATTAATTAAAAAATTAAAATTAATATTTTCCATTGTATTGCACTTGTAATTATAATTGTTGAATTATATCTTGAAGTGCATCAAATTCTAAGAACTATAATAACTCCTAAAATTGGAATTTTAAGTGGGGTTAATTAAAAAAAAGAATTTTATAAATCCTATTCAGCCTCCTCTAGGATTAAAACCAGACTTTCAAAAGCCCATTTTCGAACCAAAAGGGGTTTCTACATCCCCCCTTCCTCCTCCCCAACAATGGATCTCCCCTACTATCTCAAAGCTTCATCACCAACCACTCTTATCTCTCTTTGAGGTGTCACCGACTACTCTCTCTTGAAGTTATTTTGCTAGCCTTTCTCTCTCTCTCGTCCTAGTGTTGTCAGCCTCTCTCTCTCTCATCCTTATGTCTCTAACCACTCATCTCTCTCGAAGGGGTTTTGCTGGCCACACACACACTCTCTCTCTATCAACGGTGTCGCCAACCACTATGAGTATGCCTTCTTTTTTTCATTTTTTTCTTTTCTATTGAATGATTGGGGATTTTAGGGTTTAGGAATTCAAGCCCTATTCGATTTGGAGGGATTTTGTTAGGGAATTTTGGGCTCAATCAAGCCCTAATTTTTAAAGGATAATCAATTTGAGACAAATATGATGGTTCATTCAATCCCTAATCAATTTTGCACGATTAGGTGAAATTCTCAACTGGAGCATTTTTTAGGAGGTTCAAAAAATGTGATGGTTCATTCAATCCCGAATAAATTTGATGGTTCATTC
Source organism: Platanus orientalis (assembly GCA_025762735.1). Taxonomy (NCBI): domain Eukaryota; kingdom Viridiplantae; phylum Streptophyta; class Magnoliopsida; order Proteales; family Platanaceae; genus Platanus; species Platanus orientalis. The sequence continues at coordinate 18,375 of JAOXJP010239172.1, read as the reverse complement.
CATTTTTTGGGAGTTTTGAAGCAACAATGTCTTTGATTCCTTTGTTGAATTGATTCCTGAATGGGGGTGGCCTTGATGTTCTTATTTTAATTTGTTTGAAATATAGGGTTTTGAACTAAAAGTTATTTGTCTATTAGATAGTGATGTATTATTATTATTATTGTTTGTGGTGATTATTTTGTAAATGGTGGATGTTTATGGTGGATGAATAGTGATTGAATAGGGTGGTGGTGTGGGGTTGGTGGTTACTGAATGGGGGTGGTGGTATGCATGGTGGTTAAATGGGGTTGGTGGTGTGGGGCTGGTGGTTACTGAATGGGGGTGGTGATATGCATGGTGGTTGAATGGGGTTGGTGGTATGGGGCTGGTAATGTTTATGGTAGCTGGGGGTGTGTATGGTGGCTGAATGGGGGGTGTACATAGTGACTAAATGGGGGTGTGCATGGTGGCTGAATGGGGGGTGGATGGTGGTATTTATGGTGGCTGAATGGGGTGGGGGTGTATGGTGGGTGAATCGGGGGGGTGTATGGTATTCGAATCGGGTGGTGGTGTGCATGGTGGTGTTTATGGTAGCTGAATGGCGTGGGGGTGTATGGTGGCTGCATTTTATAGTATTAGAAGTCTACATAAGTATAGAAGAGTTGTATACATTAGAGGTGTATTATGGAGAACAGTGACATCGGGATGAAGAAGAGATTTACTTGAGGAGGTCTACTGAATACATTGATCAAATAGATCCCGACATGTACTCTTATTTATGTCTCATAGAGGATATAACTAATGTTACAAATATTGGAAAAGGGGATGTATTTGATATATAATGTAAATTGGGAGGACATAGCATCGTTTTGGTGCAATCATATAAAGATGTATTGAACATGTTTGCTTCTAATAAGGGAGTAAACACTATAGTGATGTATATTGTTAGTACATCAGTAGAGCCACTACAAGCTATTGGAAAAGAGAAAGAAATTGATGAAGACATACCACAATTATATGATGAGGATGATGAGGAAGATTATGAGGTTGATGAAGGTTTTGAGATGAGTGATGATGAAAAGGGTATATCAGTTCATTTAAATGAGGACATAGCCACAAAACTAAGATAAAATGTCTCTAATGCTAAGGGTCTATCTTATTACTCCCCTGCATTATCATATGAGACATTGTGCCCATGTGATTGTGATATTGATCACAAAGATGATCAAATTGAGTTCAGTTATGAGACTGCAGAGTTGAAGAAGGGTATGTTATTTTCTAATGTTGATGCCTTTAGGGAGGCATTGTAGGAGTATGCTGTGAAAGAGGAGGTTAATCTTGTGATGATTAAAAATGAGAGGGTTCGTGTAACAGCAAAGTATGCAATGATAGCTTGCAATTTCAGGGTTCATGCCTCTCATCAAGATGATGCTTCCTGAACATTTGAAATAAAAACTATTTAATCCTTACATTCCTATCCTAGAGTAAGGGAAAATAGGCAGGCTTTCGAGGGTTGGATTGCAAGAAAATAGTTGATCGTTTGAGGGAGGATCCTATTTAGAGTAGAGATTCTATAAAACAAGAGTTGAAGGCAAGATATGGGTTAGAGGTCCATATCATGAAGATTTATAGAGCAAAGAGGAGAGCTTTAGTAGAAATACAAGGTACACATATATTGGATGAGGAAAATGCCTAGCTACAATGAAATGTTGTTGTAGACAAACCCATGGAGTGTAGTGAAGATAGGGGTTGATAGATCCTTGCCTGATGGTCCGACTTATTTTCAGAGACTTTTTTTTCTCTTTAACCACCATGCATCGTGGATTTACTGATGGTTGCAGACACTTCATTGGATTGGATGACACTTCTTAAAGAATCCCTTCCATGGTGTACTATTTATAGTAGTTGGATTGTATGGTAATAATGGGATTTTTTCAATTGCTATGGTGAGGATTGAGAATGAAAACAGGCAAAGTTGGGTTTGGTTTCTCTTGTATCTTAAAACTATCTTAACTATTGATGATGAGAGTTATTGGTCATTTATGTCAAATTGACAAAAGATAAATTTAATAAGTTTAACACCTTTCATTTAATATTTACCCTTATGTCCAACCTGGCTTTTTATTAAAAGTTTTTTTTAACACTGTGTTAGGGATTGTTGGATGCTTTTGTCGATATTCTACTAGATGCCCACAATCATTTCCTTGTAAGGCATCTATATGTCAATTTTAAAAAAGAGCACAATGGTTTAGCTCTGAGAAATTATTTTTGGAGGGCGGCTAGGTCTTATACTATGGTGGAGTTCCAATGGTATATGACCACCATTAAGTCCCTTAGCCCAGATGCCCATTTGTGGCTGGAGAACATACCCATGCAATCATGGTCTATACATTCATTTGATCAACGCATTAAATGTAATAAAATCACAAACAACTTCTTCGAGTCATTCAACTAATGGGTATTAGAAGTAAGAACTAAATCTGTTGTGCCACTTATGGAGTGGATTGGGAAAATGTGGGTGGTGAATATGCACGAGTAGCATAGGGAGGTAGCCAAATCCACTAGAATTCTCATGTCGAATATACCCAAATGAATAGGGAAGTTGAGACAACAATTTAGGTAATAAGACTAATAGTATATGATTACAAAGGTTGTTTATTTATTACTTCATTTATTATATGAAATGTTTTATAGTGTTGATTATGTGTTTCCAATTCAATAGGGACTATAGATTATGGCATGTGGGAGGTTATGAATTCAAGGTTGAATTTAGAGGAAGCATGGTCTACACAGTTAGCCTTGGTAATTGTCGATACTCGTGTGGAGTATGGCAACTTAGTGACATGCCTTGCATGCCACAACATGTGCCATACATAAAGGCTGATCCATCAAGTCATTGTTTGTTCCATGCTTCCATCACACCACATATCTTCAAGCCTATAGGCATATTACCTACCATGTTCTTGATCATACCATCTAGCTGATTGCCAACTTTGCTACACTAGAACCACTAATCATTCGTCGCCCTGCTGGAAGACCCAAGATTAATAGGGGAAAGGATCCAGATGAGAAGCATGGATCTAATAGTAGAACATTGTATTGTACCATGTGTAAAGAAAGTGGCCACAATGCAAGAAGTTGTAAGGGTCTTCCCCCAGTGAGTATTTCATTTAGGACATGTTAGGTTGGGTACATATATTTATTTGCAATTACTTATTTACACATACTTATTTACATTTTTCTTAGTTAATGTTATATGATTGAGTTACACCCTACACTAATTTAAATTTGTGATACAAGTGACAAGTGTTGGAAGAGCCCCTTCCTCGAGGAGTATGGGCAGTGGTCATGGGACCCCACGCAGCAGCTCATCCACTAGGGCTGCTCAGCAAGTATTTATAATCTTCTACCCTATTTTTATGTAATGTCTCACTTAAGATTAATGTACTAAATTTAGGATATATATTTGTTTTTTTATACATGTAGGTTGATGCCCAATGTAATCAAGAAATTGAATATTCTCAACCTGATGCATAAGCGTGCTTGATGGAAGGGGTATCTTCTAACAGTTGGTGGTTATATGGTGGTACTACCATATAACATTTGATACTTTATTCAAAACTCTTGTGTTTAAACAACGTTTTTTATTTGTTGGTGATATAGTTGGATGATCCACCTGTTGGTGATGTATGGTTGATGATGTATGGTCGATGCGTAGTTTTGCTACCATGAGATAGTAGTGTTTATGTGTTTAAAATGAATAGTTTTGATTACTATTTGAATAGTTGATGACTATTGTAGTGTTTATGGTTAATGAATAGCTTTGCACAGGTTTTGTTTGCATAAATGTTGATGTTTGCGTGCACAGGTTCATATTTGATATGTATTTGCACAGGTTCATGTGTTTACATAGGTTCATATTTGATATGCATAGTTTGCACAGGTTCATATTTGATATATATTTGTATAGGTTTATATTTGATATGTTCATGCACAAGTTCATATGTGTTTGCATAGGTTCATATTTGATATGTTTATGCATAGGTTCATATGTGTTTGCACAGGTTCATATTTGATCTGTTCATGCACAGGTTCATATGTGTTTACATAGGTTCATATTTAATATGTTCATGCATAGGGTCATATGTGTTTGCACAAGTTCATATTTGATATGTATTTGTATAGGTTCATATTTGATATGTTCATGCAAGTGCATATGTGTTCGCATAGGTTCATATTTGATATGCTCATGCACAAGATCATATGTATTTGCACGGGTTCATATTTGATATGTATTTGCACAGGTTCATATTGGATATATTCATGCACAGGTTCATATATGTTTGCACAAGTTTATATTTGATATAGTCATGCACAGGTTCACATTTGATATGTATTTGCGTATGTTCATACACAGGTTCATATTTGATATGTATTTGCACAGGTTCATATTTGATGTGTTTGCACAAGTAGATATTTGGTGGTTATATGATTGTGATTCTTTTAATCTATAAAGCTTTCCCTTTATTTCCATGAATAATTAGTGGCTTGGTTGAATATGTGTTGTTCGAAGTAATGATTCTTATAAGTTGTTGAGTCCTAAATGGCAAGGGGTATTAATCAGTCCATTCAGACCGGTGGATGTGCACCGGTGTCCATTCAGATTGGTAGATGAGTATCAAGGTATTAATCAGTCCATTGGACCATTGGATGCATATCGAAGACTTAAGCAGTCTAATTGGGCCTTTAGATGAGTATTGGGGTACTAATCAGTCCATTTAGATAGTTGGATGTGCATTAGGGTCTTAAATAGCCTAATCGGGCCTTTAGATGTGTATCAGGGTACTAATCAATCCATTCGAACTGTTGGATGTGCATCAGGGTCTTAAATAGCCTAATCGGGCCTTTAGATGAGTATTGGGGTATTAATCAGTCCATCAGATTGTTGGATGTGCATCGGGGTCTTAAATAGCCTAATTGGGCCTTTAGATGAGTATTAGTGTATTAATCAGTTTATTCAAACTGTTGGGTGCATATCGGGTCGTAATTAGTTCACATAGACTGTTGGATGAGTATCATGTCATAATCAGTCCACTTGGACATGTTGGATGTGCTTTGTGGTCTTAATCGGCCTAATAAGGTTATTTGATGAGTATCGGGGTATTAAATGATCCCTTCAGACTATTGGATGCTTATTTGGTCTTAATCAGTTCACATAGACCATTTGATGAACATCATGTCATAATCAGTCCAATTGGACCATTGGCATTGTTCTTAAGTTACATGGGCTAAGGTCATTTTCGTCATGGTAATACAATCTCATGTGCCATGAGGGTAGTTTTATGTTTTAGAAACTATTTTTGGTCACGTGATTCCATTGACTAATAGTCAACAACGGACAATTAATGATAGGGTGTTTTTTGAAACCATTAGTGTAAGTCAAAGGAGATCCTTGGTATTATTGATAGTCAAGGGGGGAGACTATATATTGTCAGATAGTACAGAGAGTCATTCTGTAATTTACCCTTAAAATTTCCCTCAAATCCTATTAAATCATGTCTTGATCCGAGATGTCACATCACCTACAAAAGTTGTCAAGTTTATTAAACTCAATCACATAATAAGGTGGATTTTAGGGTCTTTGGTTAAGGCTATGCCATACTGCCATTGGGTATCACATCCTCAAGCTTCTTGGATGTAGTTCTACCAGACTGATATGAGGCATGGAGGTGTCATTATCACATTTCTTGAGAATAGTCCTTCCTACTTATGGTGCAAGGGACCATGAGCCAAGCTAACCCCGGGATACAACCAAGCTAAGACCAACTCCTGCCTTTCAAAGAGGTGCACTCCCTAGGGAGATCATGATACCTCCCATACAAACTTATTGCCTTCAATGGTTAGGTGCCCAAAAATAAGTGACAAAACTTGTCTAAATGTTAGGAAAATTTCGGCATAGTTTTCCCTTAGGAAAGTGAACATCATATGTCAAAACCAAGTCACGAAGATAAGGACCTCCAATATAGTGTCATTCTTAAGGAACCATTGTGGTCATGGAGGATTTGAGCCCATGGATTTGTGTTATTCCCTTTAAAGACGACAACAAATCCAAGTGCAAACTGATCCTAACTTCAAGGACATAAAGAAGAGAGAGAGAGATCTGGTTGCCGGCCAGGCAAACCTATGGCCCCATGTCTTCTTCTTCCTTCTTCTCCTCTTATTCCTCTTCCCTTTTTCCTTTGGGCTTCCCCTTATGCGTTCCAACCTTCCCTACACTTTGAAACCCATGAGTTTTAACCCAATTTGGCATTTTATAATGGTTTTTTAATAACTCTTCTACATGTCCACAATTTGCTAGACATCAATTAACCCATTTCAATCACGATTAGGCCTTCCCAAGGTGATTTGATGGGTCTATACTGTAACGCCTCACAATGCTCATGAATGAAAAAATGTAAATAACCATGTATAGGGGTAAAAATATTCTTTCACATACTTAAGAAAGTCCATTGTAGTGTTTCAAACCCAATATGATGAATTAGAAGCGAGGAAGCAAAGACAAATCATGAACTTGATAATTTCTAAAGTTGTCTCAAGAGCGTATTTGGGACAACTTCATAGGTAAATATATACCAATCCTGAAATAATTAGATTGCAAACTATATATCATTATAAGTGTTTAAGATTCTACATTCCACGACAAGTCTGCATTGGGGAAAAAATGTAAGGAGCCCGAGGGCTAGCTCCATTCCACTAGGACTCGTGATGGGTGACCACAAGGGCTTGCAGTGAGTAATTACAAGGGTTCGCAGGTACAAAACCTAAAAAAATAAATATGGAGAATTGTTACACGAATTTTGAGAGAGATTTTCCCTTAAAGGTAAAACTAACCAAGACATGTACATAACCCTAAATTGGATTAATTTAGGTTTTGAAGTACAAAGTAGAAGAACAGGGATTAAGAGAAGAGGGGGGTTAGAGAGGGGAGAGATTTGGGAGTTTCGAGGAAAAAAAGAAAACCCTTCTTCTCCAAGAGCAAGGTGAGTCTCTAATGGTTAGATTTATGATAGTTTATTACTTTTTATATTATATCTTGTTGGTTTATGGATTCTAACCATAAATCTATGGTTTAATTTTAGGAATAGAATGTTATTTAAGGGGAAAAGAGGTTATACTTGAAGATCTCCTTTGGTAGAAACGATTAAGGAGCTTTGGTAAGTAATTATACAAAATTTACACAATTTTGTGTCATCTAGGTTCTAAGATGTATTCTATTGTTTGTATGGATGTCTTTGTTATATGATTGAGAAGTCCTTATTAGGATCCTATAACTCTTTACATATTGTATGATTTATGACGAGACATTTTCATATTATGATAGGATCTTAGAAATCACTAAATGAAGAAAAGTGGTTTTACATAATGTATATATGTATTTTCCTTAAGATGTTGAATCTCATGAGTTTTGAATGCTTGTAAGGTAGGATTCTATAAATTTTTAGTTTCCAACAATGTGATTAATGAATGTTAGAGCTTTATTGCCATGAAAATCATGAATGCATGAACTATAGTTAAACATCTTGAATATGTTAAGGTAAGAACGATGAATTATTTGAGAATATATGTAGGAGAGGGTTTTAATGCATATTAAACTACATTGAAATAGTTGTATCAAGTTGTAACGCCCCCAAACCTAGACTCAGATATGGGACCCGTAAGTGACTCGGATTTAGATCGTTACATTACAATCCAAAGTTCATAATTTGAATAGTCTAAAATTCCAATAATCTTACATAAACTAAGTTCAATGATAGTGGAAGAGATACGATGTTCACATGTCCACAAGAATCTAATATAGTTGTAATAGAAATACCTCACACTGTAATCATATCGATATGTGTGCAGTGGAAAGAAATCTACTATAAAGCTCTAAGGAGCATCAATGTATTAAAGAATTTATACAACTAAACAAAAGGGGTGCCATCTTTCTCGAAACAAATGAAAAGGAAACAAAAGATGAAACATAAATCATGGATCAACTAAGACCTCTCGAGGGCTTGCTTAAGAACAAGAAATACCCTCTTCAAATTCTATTAATTCACATGCCATTACTTCATCAAGACTGTGAATATGAGCAATACCGTCGCCTACTTAAAGGACAATGCCGGTGGGGCAAGCTCTTATATTCTGGTTCATGGTTTCTCTAGGCTATATGGTTCATCCAGGGGAGAGTTCAAGCTTTAAGAAATAGTGAATGATCTTATCAATACACAAATGTATAACTCCCCAGCAATTGCAAAAACTTTTATTAAGGGTATAAGAGGATTAGTTGAACTAACTTAATTTTTTATAGATGAGTAATTGACGGAATTACGAATGAGATTGGTGTTACAAGTTTCTTTGTAGGAGAATGGATCACATATGTAGGGTGAAGGCGAATCTCTTCATGTATTTGTCTTATGTATTAATCTTTTTATTAATTTCTTACTATTTGTTTTTGAATCTATAAGTAATCAAACACAAATATCTTTTATTATAAATACAATTTTTTTTATTATAGTCACAACAAAAATACCAGATAATGTAATCATATCAATATGTATGCAATGGAAAGAAATTTACTATAAAGATTTGAGGAGCATCACTACATGAAAGAATTTATACAACTAAACAAAAGGGGTGCCCTTTCACTTAAACATAAACCAAAGGGAATAGAATATACAACCACCCAAATAATATCCACAGTATCAAGGGTCCAAAATATGTCCAATAGAAAAAGTACAAAAGAACAAAAGGAAAGGCAGAAATCTTTGTGAAGCCTCTAGAGAAGGAAGGCCTATGAATACAGTCCGTCTAAAAAATAATACGGTTGGGTTACTCTCAACCTGTAAGCCGGAAAAGTCTAAGTACTACCAAGTTCAAAGTCAATAGAAAACTAAATAGAGATCTAAAAGGTAAATGTAAGCATTTTAGTACAGAACTGAACAATAATCAAATGTCAAACTAAAGTCGATGGTTTAATATGAAGTTCTAAATTCGAATAAAGAATTCTAATTTCATATTTCAAAGTTCAATACTAAATACCGAATAAAAGTTGGTATCCAAAAAAGTAGTTCAATATGAAGGTTAAAGTCTACGAGTTCAATAATATGTTTTAGTTTCAAAGGATCCAACATTTAATGATTCAAAGAGTTCAAAGTTCAAATGATTTGAAAGGTCCAAAGTGTAAATAATACATACATTTACCCAAAGGTTGCAGCCCATAGGTCTCCAAAGGTTTAAAGTAAAGTATTTGTATGTTTTGGTCAACTCCATGGGTAGGGTCTAAATCTCTTGCCAAACCCTAAGAGTAGGGTCAATATCCTTGTTGTAATTCTAAGGGTAGGATCTAGATCTTTTGATAATCCCCAAAAGTAGGGTCGATATCCGTATAACCAAAGAGCATGGTCTTGATCACTTTTCTACACTTAGCTCTATGAGTGGGTCCAAAAGTCAAAAGTCCAAAATATCACACTTAGCCTAGTAACAGGGCCCAAAGAGGTCAAATGTTAGAAGTTCAATAGGGTTCACATCAATAAGTTCGAAGGTTCACATGGTTTTGATAATCGAAATGTTTCTATAACGTCTAAAACGAACATAGGCATAACATTGCCATGATTCAATCATTTCAAAGACATATAATTCACTTAGATTCGATGTTAGTCTATGATTCAATATTCATAAAGCTGGATTCACAATAATTCACAAAGATGTCATATAAAGTCGATGATTTAAAGCATGTAATAGGATTCGATGGTTCACATAGTTAGTATAATCACATATGGAGCATCAACTTCAATGGAATCAATGAATTCAATACAAATTTATAGAAATTTTGAGATTTGATAGCTTTTCAAAGAACCAAACTATAGAAATTAAACCATATGTCATATGTAGTGATTACAAACAAAGGGAAAAACAATACTACCTATAAAATTGACCATCAATGGAGGAAATTAAGATGGATTCATAAGTTCACACAGATTTCTAATGATTCACATGAGTCCAATCAAGTTTCACATGATCTAAAGGTCATAATGAAGGAAATCAATCCATACCATAAATAAGAACAATAATCTTCCACAAGGAAGGTGTAGATCTAAATACCAAACAAGATTTAATGATTTCAAATATAGATCTACAGACTTTTTAGAGATTACAAGAAAAAAGGATTATGCTAAGCATAAGGAGCATAATTTCTTGTAAAGTAAGCTTAAATCCATAGATTTAACATGGTTCAATGGTTATAAACAAAGGTTTCCAAATATTTCAAAGAATTCACTCACAAAACCACAACGATTTAAGAGATTTAAAGATGAAATACATCATATCATACATAGACAGTATAATTACTTACTATCTTCAAATCCAAAGCCTCCTAGCCAAAATCTCTTCATTTCAATCTCTAAAATCACCTCCTTCCATAAAATTAGTGTAAATCTAACATCAAATGAAGTCAACTAAGAAGATAAAAGAAGAAAATCACCTAATCTAGTAAAAACTCCTAAGAATGGGTTAAACTTATCAAATTAGGGAAGAATTTCCCCCTTTCTCCGCTAAAACTCCCAAATCTCTCCCATATTTCATTTTTTTTTTAATATTCTAAGACGTGTTTTAGATTCAAATGAGGTCACAATAGGGTTATATTTTGTCATAAATGAGATCCCACTCATGTGGGGATCAAATAAGAAAAAGCTACTTATTTTCGCGCATGTTATTTTTTTCCCAAATTCATAAGTTGTGATCTATTTTTAATCGGTTAGGGCATCATCAGTCAGGAGATTTGTGATTGGTCACACTTGTGATCAGTCAGAAATATGTCTAAGCAACACCCAAATGCTATGATCTGTGTGTGATTGGTCACACCTAAAAGTCTCGTGATCGGTCACGAAAAAGTGTGACCAGTCACTCCTGGGTCATTTTTGAATTTTTTTTTTCTTTCTACACCTTGGGTCTCTATAGTCCAACCCAAGTGGTCCAAAGGTCCTCAAACTCATTCTTAACCATGTCTAGATCACTTGAACATTAGGGATGACTTGTGCTCAAACTTATAGTAGGGTTCAAATTTGTTGAACAAAGTGTCGGGTTCGGATTCTCTAAACTTTCCTAATTTAGGTGCGAGGTATTATACAAATTGTTAAATGTAAATTTCTTAAGGAGTATTATGTAGATGTTCATATAAATCATGTTTAGTAATCATGAATGATTTAAAAGTATGCGTAGGGTAATGATTATTGAAATTCTTGTTCATGTTAGGTATGTAAATTGTATATTATTTGAAAGCATAATAACATATGGATTTCTATGGTGTCTCATTGATTAAGATAGAGAATAACTTGTTAGTGTTACATATGTTTTCAAATCATGCTAGCAAGTGTATAGTATACAGATTGATGGCTGATACCGTTGAGCTAGCCTGGATAAGGGAAGAGGTGGAGAAGAAGAGGGCTGTCAAGGTGGAAGTCACAGAATACTTAGAATTTGAGGCCTTCCAAGTCATGAAGGCCGGGTGCTACCTTGACAGGTTTGAGGGATTCCGAGAGAGGGCTACTGAAGCTTTCCTAGATCTGGACTCTCTACCATCATCTCTGAGGAGGAGGAAGAGGAGAGTGAGGAATGAGAAAGAGATGTAGAAGGAGGAGAAAAGGAAATAGATACGGAGGGTACTAGCGCTGTACTCCCAGGGGATGCCGCCCCAGGGGCTGGCAATCTCCCAGTAAAATTATATATTTCATTTTTCTTTTTATTTGTCATTTTGTATAACTTTTTGCAACCTTTTGTTTATCAATGAAATATCCTTTTTTATCCCCGTCTCTTGTGTACTAAGTTCTATTTTCTTATCTTTTGCTAATATTTTCTAAGTATGGATGTGTGTTGTGGTAAAAGTCTTCACATACCTTCTCAAATTTTCCAAGTATGTTAGGGTAGGTTAAGATAAATTTTGCTAAGTATGGGTGCATCTCGTGGTGACAATCGTATAAGTATGGATATGCCTCTGGGCAAACAATTTCTAAGAGGGTAAAGATAAGAAATGATAAAATTTTCTAAGTCTGGGTGCACCTCATGGAAAATTCTTCTAAGTAGGTGTGTTGATCTTAGATAATCTTATGAGTCATTTAATTCTTCTTGACCCAAGTAACTTAAGGGCTCTCGGTGACACTATAGAAGCTTGAGCCATTACCCCTCGTGGAGGTTTATCTTTGAAAATATTGTTGGGTATTCTTATACCCCCATCCCCATTGGATATATAAGAGAGGACAGTCCTACTTACTTGGAGTTGGAGGGTAGACCTTAGTCATAGCATGTACGTCCCGACACTCTTCGAGGCTCTAGCATTATCCATTAAAGTCCTCATCTTGAAGAATCCTCGAGGCTTCACCTTGCCTCCTGAATTTTTTCCTAAGGGATGGGTCAGTCTTGTGACTTGGGGTCAATCTTGTAACTTGGGGTTAGTCTTGTAACTCGGGCTCTTGCGAGCTGAATCTTCCCCTAAGAGATGGGTCAATCTTGTAACCTGGGGTTAGTTTTGTAACCCGGGCTCTTGGGAGCTGAATCCTCCCCTAAGGGATGGGTTAGTCTTGTGACTTGGAGTCAATCTTGTGACCTGAGATTAGTCTTGTAACTCAGGCTCTTGGGAGCTGAATCTTCCTCTAAGGAATGGGTCAGTCTTGTGACCTGGGATTAGTCTTGTAACCTAGGCTCAATGGCCTAAATCCTTCTTGTTTCTGCAGGGTAAAAATATTTTATAAACTAAGAAATACAAGTTTACATCAACATCATTGATAGTATTTTCTCAAGTGCTCAACATTCCACGATTGGGGTAGCGATTCTCCTTGCATTGTCTTGAGGTGGTATGTTTTGGATTTATAAAATCCCAGTACCTGGTAGGGGCCCTCCCAACTCGGCCTAAATTTTCATTCTTTAGGGTTTTGTGTCACCAAGCTCACCATCCTGAGGATTAAGTCATCCACTGTGAATCTCCTCGCTTTAACCTACGAGTTGTAGTACTTAGCCATTCTATTCTTTTAGGCGGCTGCCTGAAGGGTGGCCTCATCTCTCTTTTCTTTAGCATGTCCAAATTATTTCTAAGATACTCATTGGTTTTCCTTGAATCGAAATTCGCTATTCTATAGGTGGTCATCCCAATTTCTACTAGTACCACTGCCTCAATCCCAAACACCAAGAGGAATGGTGTTTCCTCGATGGGAGTCCTTACAGTAGTACGGTAGGCCCACAAGATACTTGGCAACTCCTCAAGCCAGAGGCCCTTAGAGGTCTCGAGCCTTTTCTTAGTTATGCTTAACAATGTTCGATTGGTGTCCACTTGGCCATTAGCTTGGGAGTGTGCTGGGGAGGAAAAGTGATATCTGATCCCAAGTTTTGCACAAAATTCCCAAAATCGAGCATTGTCGAATTGTTTGTCGTTGTCGATGATGAGTACCCTGGGAATTCCGAATCAGCACATGATTGGTTTGTAGGTGAAGTCTTGAATATTTTTCTTGGTGATCTTGGCTAAGGGTTCGGCCTCTACTAATTTTGTGAAGTAGTCAATGACGACCACTAAGAACTTCATCTGCCTCTTTCCTCAAAGGAGAGGCTCAACAATGTTCATTCCCCACTAGGCGAACAGCCACGATCCAACTATTGGGAATAACTCCTCGGTGGGCTTTCTTGGGACATTAGCAAACCTTTGACATTTGTCATACTTCCAAGCAAGCATGCTTGCATCCTTCTGCATGGAAGCCAATAGTATCCTGTCCAGCGCTCAGCCTCCTGAGTGATTTCTATATACCCCCTCGTGTATCTCTCGGAGTACATAGTTGGTCTCCTGATCAGATAAACATTTAAGCAAAGGGAGGGTGAAGCTCCTTTTATAGAGGGTATCGTGGAGGAGGGGGTACCAACTCACCCTTAGTTTTATTCTCCTTGCTTCATCTTTATTCTCATGTAAGTCCCCATCCTTCAAGTATTTAATGATTTGGCTAGCCCATTTAGGCTCAGGGCTAGCCGTATTAACCTCCTTGCCTTTTTCTACCTCGGTGCTTGGCTTGGGTAAATACTCCATGAAGATCCTGAGGTTGAGGCTTTCTACAGTTGATGATGCATGCTTGGCCAACTTGTCGGCCCTTTCATTTTGATCCTGTGAGACTTATTGCATGGTGAAATACTCGAAATGGGTTTCTTCCTCTACTACCAACGTTTGATACTGCTTCACTTGTTTGTCTCTCACCTCATATTCTCCCTGTACCTGCCCTACCACAAGCTGGGAGTTATTGCTGACTGTCACCCATTTAACTCCAAGGGCACAAGCAAGTCATAATTTAGAGAGTAAGGTTTCATACTACACCTTATTATTAGTTGCCTTAAACTCAAACCTAACAACATATTCAAGCTCGGTTCCTTCCAGTGTGACTAAGAAGACTCTTCCCCCAACAGACTTGTTGGTAGAAGAACCAAAAAGGTACTCCAAAAAGGCAACTAAAAGGAAAGGTACTCCAAAAAGGTGTACCTACACTAAAAGGAAAAACATCAACTGCATGCCTCCTCTTCGGCCTAAAGGTACTCCAAAAAGGTGCACCTGCACTAAACCTCTCTTGTAATAAACATGGTACAGATAGTGAAATCCACGGCTCATAAGTAGGTACACAAAACCTACTACAAAAACCAGACAGGTAAAACACAAATCTTTTAGTATGAAAATACTGACTACATCTCCATATAAAACACATACCATTCTTTAGAGTGTATACATGTGCTAGTGTACATATATCATCTATTAAACATCACAAGATCTATACATTCATCATCATGGTTCATCATGTAAGAATTAAGCATGATAATTCACGTGATTACATGGTATTCTTCTAATGTCTACACATGGCAATATGAATGATCCTATACATGACATTCTTATAACATCTACATATGAAAATATACATGATTTTACATACTCATGATATTCTTCTTATATCTATCATTGGCAATATACGTAACAATATGTGTTTATAGTCACATAGTAAACATTTCATGATTCATCGATAGTGAAGATATCTAGTGTACATCTCAATGAGTATTTCTAATAATTTCTCATGTATAAAGTACACTTTTATAATATGAATATGCCTATACAAATCATTTCCAACTAAGCATGCATCATTCTTAAGAAATAAACAAGCATGACAACACATTTGCATAATGAGACATATGAATTTCTACTTATATATTCAACAAGTTTACAATTACCTTAGTATTTATTATTCACAATCTTACTTGTTACTTACCATTCATCATGTCTTCACTTATCACTTATCACTTATCACCTTCCATGATCCTTGTCTTAATATTTACTTATCACTTTTTATTGGTCATTTAATACTTATCATTGATCTTCATAGCATTGATTCATATCCTAATGTGAAAACTAGCATACATTTTCATTTTTCTTACATAGTATGGGAACTTATCCTCCTTTAAAGATTATGAGCTTCCACTTATTTCTTAACATCTTCTTTACTTATTTCTATTACGGGCTTGTATTTTCATTAATAGCTCATGCATTTCCTTTTCCTTTCATTAAACTTTATATCTTACATAACTTATGAACTTCTCTTTATTGTGAAACTTAGATGTTTCTATTTTCTTGCCTTGATACTCTTATCATTTTATATGACTTATAATTTTGCTTTCAAAACTTATATAATGCTCTTCTATCATTGACATTATTTCTTTCTTATAAGTTTTTCTATTATTCTTATAATAATTTCACTTATGTTTATGTATCTTATGAACATTTCCTTCTTTCTTAACAGAGTTTCATTCTCAGTAATGGGGCTTTTAAGGTCACTTACATTTACTCATGGTTACTTGGTACCACTTTCTTACATTTACTTTTCACTATCGTATATTATCTTACACTTTCTTACACTTTTCTTCACTTACTTTACGCTTCACTTTCACTTATTTATGTTTGACATATCATATTATCTATAATCATGAGGGACATCATCATACCATTGTATTCTTACCCCAATGGGAGGGTTATCGTACCATTGCATTCTTACCCCAATGGGAGGGTCATCGTACCATTACATTTTTACCCTAATGGGAAAACCATCATACCGTTGTATTATTACCCCAAATGGGAGGGCCATCATACCATTGTATTTTTACCCCATGGGAAGGTCATCATACCATCGTATTATTACCTCAAATGGGAGGACCATCATACCATTGCATTCTTACTCCCATGGGAGGGCCATCATACCATCATATTATTACCTTAATAGAAGGGTCATCATCATTAAGACACTTATCTTCACTTTTCTTATTTATCTTATTTCATTCTTTACTTATTTACAATAATGGGACATTTACATCTCAACATTTTCACTTATCTCCTTTTATGTTTTCTTGGTTCTTTATCCATTTCACTCTTCGTTGGTTTGTGACCAACTCACTTTAATATCATCATATAAGTATTCTTTAATCATGACATAAGAAAATATATTATTCACATGATACATTCATTAACTTAGTAATAAAGATAAAATCTATCATCATGGTTATTCATTAATTATCATAAGAAACATAAAAAAACATGTAATTAGTGAAGGAAGCATTAAGAGGAATTTTATCAAACATATAGAGTGCAAGAATCAAAGGAACTCATAGAAAGTCAAAGAGAGAAACCCAATCTTTGTCACCTCAAGGCATATCATACTTAAATCATTTTATAGAGTTTCTCAAGCAATTTATACATACTAACATACTAATATTATGATATGAAAATCAACATGCTTCATATTTAACCAATATATTTAAGAGATGTTTATCATCAACTCAAATAATTATATTAGTTATGGAAATCAAGCAAATCATCCATCAATATACTTCATGTAAGCTATAAAGTTATAGAATTTTAGATCACAAGTATTCACAGTACATGAAAATCATCATTTAAGGGAAATACATATATATAGTTTACAAATTTTATTTTCCTCATAATATAAATTAGGGATTTATAAGATCCTTGCATGAAATGGTAAGATCTCATCACAAATCACCATAATAAGTGGGGTTTCTAAGATCCTACCAAAGGGATTCACAAACATGAGAGAAAACAACCATAGAGTCAAGACTTTATCACTATAAGACTTCTAGTAACCTAAAAACAACAAAAAATAGAGTAAGTTTTGTATAACTACTTACCTAAGCTTCTTTCCTTACTTTTCAAGAAGATCTTAGAAAAGAACCTCCTTGCTCTGTCCTTTATTCTCTGTAAAATGATGTATAACTAGTGAAAATTAGATTAAACATGAAAATCTATGAAGAAAATGAGTTAAACTTGAAGATTTTTAGTGTTGGGAGTGAAACTTACCCAATTAGGGAAGAACTTCCTTCTCTTAGCTTAAGAACTTCCCTAATCCTCTCTAAGCATTTTTCTTTTTGTTCTAATGAGAAACCTAAATGATATTTAAATAGGGTTTGAGTTTCCCTAGATGAGTTCCCACATGTGTGATGGTCAAATGGAAGCTAGCCACGTCGTGAATGGCACAAAAAATGTAAATTTTCAAACATTTTTCGCATTTTGGGCGTTTTGTGATCGATCACGAGTCGTGATCGATCATGGACTTTGTGATCAATCATGTTTTTTTTTGTTCTAACACTGTTCATGATCGATCATGGGGTTTGTGACAGATCACGGGCACCACCCGAAAGGTGTGCCCCTTATGCGTGATCGATCATGAATTCTGAATTTTCCTATTTCGACACCCTTCAGTAAAAATGTCATAACTTTCTCTAGAAAACTCCTTTTTGCAAACCGTTTGTTGTGTTGGAAACTAGACTAAAAAAGCCTTTCTAAAAATAGTATTTCTCATATCCTAGTTTCCACGGTATTAGTGTCAGTGGACCTGGGAAGTTATCCTAAATACGTAGGCTTATCAGCACAGACACCTTATGGGAGAATTGACATAACTTCTTCTAGGAAACTCAGAATCACACACTGTTTATTTTGGTGGAAAGTAGACTCTTATATCTTTCCATAAAGATATGGCATGACCTACCATTATCTTGATATTTGTGTCAGTGGGCCCGTGAATGTACCTTAAATGCCAAATTAGGATAACTTTTGAACTTGATAGGTTGGAGACCCAACTTGGGTCTTACACTCTAACTTGGTCTAACAGATTTCTAAACCACTCTATGGTTTGTTTAAACATGTGAAAGGATAATTTTACCCTTATAAGAGTAAAATTACATTTTTACCCTTTTAGTGAAATATGGGTCGTTACATGTGTAGTATGACCCAAAGCGACTGATCGGTGAGCACTCGGATGGTGTGTGCCTGGAAGTAAG